>JAUEJJ010000004.1:9206947-9240810 GCA_032164275.1 Synergus coniferae
TGTTACTTGTTCATTTCATGCATTTCATGTTTCATGCTGCCTCCAATTTTTTGATTCCTTCGTGTGCGTGTGGTTGCGTGTGGTGCAAAACGCTGCGTATTATTCGTTTCACGATTAAAACGTTCAACAAACTCTTATTAGGAAATTGAACGTGATAAAAGTAGGTAGGAAGATGTATTCCTTAACCGAAGGAGCTATTAACGTAAGTATTATTATTATTCAATAATAATGTTTTTAAACAATGAAATCTAAACGTTTTGTTCTTTTTAGAAAATAATGAATGGCGTGGATGTTGATAAGCCGATTATTCAGTTTTTGGTGAGTCTTGTACAAGATTTTATCACTCTTTTCAAACTGTCAATAATAATTTATGTTTCGAGATATATTTAATTGTTCTGATTACAATTTACTAAACTTTCCTGGTTTTCATGACATGTATAGGTTATGTGTGGTACGTGCCATGTCGAATGATATTCATAATTTTTAAAAAAGATTCCATTTAATCTTTTTAGTTTGATAATTTAAAAAACCTCTTTTCATTTAAAATTTGTTTGTCATTGTTAGAATTAAGTTGAATTTGTTTATTCACTTTTGTTAAATACAAAAGTTTTCCTCGTCCAGAAAACAAAGAAATTTTTGATAGGCCTACAAGTTTTTTACATTCTCATCAGAGAGAATGTATTATTCTGCATATGATCGACATGTATTCAATTATATTTTGCTTATTATCTCCAATAGGGACACAAAAAGCTTTCGAGTTCAAGCAATACGGAGCGATATCGGCTCCTAATTTCTGATGGAGTTCAGATAAATTCGTTTACAATGCTTGCAACCCAATTGAATCATCTCATTGTAGAAAATAAGATGACAGAATTCTCAATTTGTCAAATCTCGAGATATACAATCAGCAAAGTCAACAACAATGGCCAACAAAAGTAAGTTCTTCAAAGAAAATTGCAGATTTACATTTCTCAAAAATGTCTTGCGTGTTAAAATTTTAATAAACGAGAGTCCAGTAATTGAACTAACGTTTATGAATTTTGTAATCTATAGGGGTGTGATGGTCATATTGGGTATCGAAGTAATGGTTCCCGGTTGTGAAGTTCAGAAGCAGATTGGAAACCCGACCCAATTTGAAGCTGGTGGTCCTCCCAAATCCGATCCTGTAAAAACTGAGAGACCAAGTTTTGATTCAACAACTTCTAGTATGGATTTATTAAACTTATACTACATTTTGAGAAAAATTTCTATTTTATGAAATTATTTTATTTTATTATGAATATCAAATTTTGATGATGTTGCAGCCAACACGAGTTCAAATTTGATGAACACTACTGTGAACGGAGGTCAAATCAACACTGTTCCAATAATAAGCCTCAGTCCTTATCAAAACAGGTTAAGATCAATTACAAATTTCGACGTTTTGAATTTATTCTTAACTTCAACATTTTTAACTTAATCTAATCTTAAATTTTTAGATGGGTTATTAAAGCGAGAGTTTCAAACAAGTCGGACATCAGACACTGGAATAATTCTCGTGGTGAGGGAAAACTATTTTCGATGGATTTGGTGGACGAGAGTGCAGAAATCAGGTGCACGGCTTTCAGAAACGAGTGCGACAAATTTTACGAAATGATCGAGGTACTATTTCACTATTATACTATTACTAAGTCAAGCTATTTTTATATCAAAATTTAATTTTCAATGGCAAGTCTATAGATAACTCTAATGTCTAATTGTCCTAATTCACTATCTAACATTATTTCAGATTGGAAAAGTTTATTACATATCTCGTTGCCAATTGAAGCCTGCGAATAAACAATTCAATAATTTGAAGAACGATTACGAAATGACCTTAACAGCTGAATCAGAAGTAATTCCCTGCCATGACGAAATTTCCAGCATTCCAATGATCCAGTACGATTTCATTCCCATATCGGCAGTTGAAGAAAAGAACAAAGATAGCATAATTGGTAAATTTTATTTCATGAAAATATATTAAAGGACGATCATATAACTTCATGCAAAGGTATGCGGTCAGTAAAATGATTGTTTTTAACTTTTTATAGATATTCTTGGAATCGTGAAAAATACCGGAGATGTACAGGAGTTGACGTCGAGAGCAACGCAAAGGCAATTGAAAAAGAGGGACCTTAATATTGTCGATCAAAGTAGTACGGCTATAACTCTCACTTTGTGGGGATCGCAAGCTGAACAATTCGACGGATCCAACACTCCCGTCTTGGCAATTAAAGGAGCGCGAATTGGAGAATTTAATGGCGCAAAGAATCTTTCGACTATCAATTCCACAGTTCTACAAATCGATCCTGATCTCCCTGAAGCTCATAAGTAAGTATTTAGAATTTATAAATATAAATATGAAATATAATCTATAAATATATGAATTTACTATTAAATTTTAGATTGCGTGGATGGTATAATACAATTGGTCAGAAGGAAGAAATGAAGCAGCTTTCAAAATCAACTGGTGGAGATATGAACGCACCTTGGTTAACAATTCAACAGGCAAAAGATATGCAATTTGGACAGCCAGGGGCTCCTCATACTTACATAGCTAAGGTGAATATCAGTTTGGTTAGAGCTGCAAATTGCATTTACAAAGCGTGTCCCAACGAAGGCTGTAAGAAAAAGGTACGACCAATTTTTAAAGACGAAATTTTAAAGATTATATCACTAAAAAATTAATTATTTGGATTTATTTAATTTAATTTTCAGGTCGTCGATCAAGACAACGGAATGTACAGCTGTGAAAAGTGCCAGACTGAATATCCAAACTTCAAATATCGCTTGCTGGCAAGCGTACGTAATTCATAATTTTTAGGATTCTTTATTAATTTTTATAAGTTTTTTTATATTCAATAATTCTTAATTGTAATTACAAATTTTTAAAAATGATTCCAGGCGAACATGGTGGATTGGTCAGGAAATCAATGGGCGACTGCCTTCAACGATGAAGCTGAAAAAATGTTGGAATGTACAGCGCAAGAACTAGGTGAACTAAAAGATAACGATTCCAACGAATTTCAAAGGAAAATCGCCGACTGTGCCTATAAATCTTTCATGGTCAAAATTCGAGTCAGACAGGAAACCTACATGGTAAATTTATTTAAAACTTCATACTTATATTACCCATTTTATTATTAATAATTGTTTCAAATTTTTCAACTGCTCTCTTTCCAATTGCAGGATGAAACGAGATTAAAGGCCGTAATTCTCAGTCTTAATCCAATTGATTACAATGTTTACAACGCACACCTTCTACAGAAACTAAAGGAAATTGCTAACATTGGTAAAGCTTAAGGCAAGCTATGTTTGAAAAATGATGAGATTCTTTAGAAGAGTAGTATTTCACTCTTTTTTTGTTTTGTCACCATTTTTTACATTCTAATGAATGAATGATATTCAGTATTATGAGTTTCGAGTCGGGAATGATTGAATTTTTAATTATGTTTGTTAAATTAATATATCATCTACTTTTAAGTTCCTCAAACATTCTTATTGCTTAAAACAGAAAAAGATCTTCTATTGTCACGCAGAACGAAGTGAACCAAGTTATGATAGTGTGTGTATGAGTGTGATTGTTTTTTTAAAGAAGAGAGAAAATTGGAAAGAAAAGCAGCAGAATTTTGTTACCGTCTCTAGACTACAACATAAGACCAGCAGTAAGTCCTCTAATTTTTAAATTTTTTATCTAGTTCTCCCATTATCGATCACTTAAAAAGCGATTGCAAGGATAACTTAGCGTTACTTATATTTCTTACTGAATAAATCTAATTTACTAAGAATGGGAGAAGAGTTTTTAAAAGTTTATATTATACAATTAGATTTATTTAAATTTTAAAGGCATATTTTAGTTATCATAAGAGTAAATTTAGTTTCGCTAACTTATTTTTGCAATAATAAATATTTTTCAGTAAAACTAGGCTCTGTCTATACGAAACTGAAGTAAATGGCTTAGTTTTAGTGAAAAGTATTTATTTTTGCAAATATCAAGTTGACAAAACTAAATTGCTTTTATAAATAAGTCATTAAACTATTATTTCTAGAAATAATATGAGATATATTAAACTCCCTAGTTTTATATATTTAATTATTAGCTAAATGTTGATTATAGAATTACATTAATAATTATAAGTCCAATAACATTGTATCGACTGAGTCCCATTTAAATTTTTCCGCGCAATTTTTCTCATACGTAGTTCTTTCACTTATCGCGACAGGGCGCTGCGTTCGCTTTTCAGGATCCCCGATTTGACCGATGTTTTTATGAAATGCATCACGAATACACGAAAGCGATCGAGTTGAGATGCCGCAAAGGTTTCTGGGAATGCAGAGGGAGCCATATTTTTCCAATATCAGTTACGCGAAAACAGCGTACGTATAGCAATTACGGGATGTAGTATTCAATGTGCTCCCAGGATCGAGGCCATTTTCGTGTATTGAAAGTGAGCGAGTCGCGAGTTCGGAGCGCGCGGGAGCGGGACGAGAGTGTGTAGGCGCAGTCGAGTTGAGTCCAGTGATATTGTGCATCTTGACGTAGCCTGGAAGTGAGCTCCGGCGAAAAGAGGAAGAGCTGAAGAGTGCGCGCGAGCCGCGCAGGTGTTCGAGTCGACGAGGGTTAGTTAGCTTAACCCAAGTTCATACCGTGGTCGTGCTGGCACGGGGCAGCAGCGGCAGTGGTGGTGGTAGTGTTGACGGTAGTGGAAAAGTGTGTTGGTGCTGATAGCAGTGGTCGTCGTAGTGATGATGGTGCTGCTGCCGCTGTAACGATGACATATACGTCATAACACGCCAAGTTCGCCTTTAATAATCTATTTCTATTTTGCCATGAATCGCACTTCGCTACCGGTCCGTTTAACCCGCATTTAGTGCAAGTCTGCCGGCCATATGTCGCCGGATTTCGGGACACTGGTCACTTCGTTTTATTAACGAAGCAAAATCACCTGGAAATCGAAAGCAAAAGTATCTGAAACAACTTTAGAAGCAGTTATCTAAACCAGCTTTTAGAGCGGTTGTCTGAAACAAAGTGATTTAAAAGAGCCTTTCAAACAAAATCTATTAGGATTTAAAGTATCTTCTGGAGCAAGACTCATCGGGATGCGACGGATGACCCTGACAGTGAGGCGAGAAACAAGATCTTCCAGTGGCGACACTGGGATCATTTGAAATTCGAAGTGTATTTATTTGAGTGCGTGTGGTGTGTAACGGTCGGTGATCGAGATTAAGTGTAGTGCTACGAATTTTTTATCGCGTGTGATGTCAATGGGATTCGCGGTCCGCGCCACAGTTCGTACATATGCATCTAATGCACAGTGCTGGTCGCTACGCTCTAGGTATGAAATTTCTTTTACATTAATTTCCAATTTATTTGGAGATTTATTACGTTAAATTGCTGACTGTATTGTTGTTTACAAACATTAGATATCATAACAATCACAGTAAACAATACACAGCTGACGATCTTAGATAACCAAAACAAAGCAATGAAAACAAAATGCTAACTATAATAATGAGAGATATAGATCTAATTTGACAACAATGCCTACTCAGTAATAAGAAACATAACATATGAGGAAAATTTTTATTTAATTAATCTTAAACTGGAATCATAAATCATTTGTGGTATTCGTACTTATAGCTTTAAACTTCTTGCAATTTTGCAATAAAGGAAACAAAGCGAGAGTCAATTCTTATTGGTGATTGTAAAGATGTAGCCGCAGGTATTCTACCCTCAAGTACCTTTTCTTATTTATGACCCTAAGACCAGTAACTTTCATGTTACCTGTAAAGGTGATCTAACCTAGGATCTAACCATAGTCCGAAATAAGTAGATCTTTTCTACTCTATTACTCTTGCACGAAATTAATAGTCTTTGCTGGAGTTAACAAAGTTTTGTTTTTCATATTCTAAAATTTTTAATTATACTTTTTACGGTGTCAAGAAGGATGGAATAATCGAATTCATTGTGCTTTATTTAAACATAATTTCATTATACTATATTTAAATTAAACGATGCCATGCAAAAAAATTGATTGAATGCAATAAATTGAAGGGTTGACTCATCAATTGAAAATTTATATAAAATGCAAATCACAGAGTTGACTCAGTTGATTTTCCATTGCATTTAATTGCACTCGTTTGTTGCAGTATTGTGAACAGTTTTTAATTGCGAGATAGCAATTAAATGCAATTGGGGATGGAAAATTTTGTTCGGCCTGATTTAACAAATATTTGAAAAAATGTCTTCATTCAATTTCATTACTTAAATTGGTTCTATTCATTAAATAGGCAGACAGAATAGTGTATTGTCTATGTCTTTTATTTTGATTAGTTCTGATAGCCTTCCAAAAAAGTAATTATCATTCATTCCAAACGTTTGACTCAAAGTAAAATTTTATTATGAATACAGCTTCGTTTGGAAAAAGTGAACATTATATACCTCGCTTTCGCTTCCTAGTAACACAAAAAAGCGGTTGATTTGTAAAAGTTCAAAGAGCGCATTTCGAGTTCTGGAAAACGCAGATCGTGTGCGAGATTTTTATTCCGTTTGAAGTGAGAGTATAAAACGTATAGAGGTTCACGGCATAATGTGAAACATCCGTACACGCTCGGCAAAATAGTATCACGCGAGATTCGTTGACAGTATAAGTGAAATGGTACAACGTTATACGCGTTTTAATTGAGCTCGCGATAAACAGCTGTAGGCGTTGTTTACACTCTGCTCATGTAATGCAGTTATCAAAGTCAACTTGATACGTTCTGTGACTCATTTGAAATGCAATAATAAAAATATTTTGAAGCGACACTCGTTTCCGGCTCTGATTTCATCAAATCATCAAGTAGTAAATAAGACACTTTGACACGTGCTGTAATAAAATCTTGTCTTCTCAAAATACGACTTCTACTTTTACTGAGAACAATGGTATTTAAATGAGTTGAGCTCAAATTCTAATTTCAAAATTCGATTTCTTCATCTTATTTAACGAATATTAACTTGAGGTCTCCTTGATTTAAATAGCTAATTCAGATTGAGATAACAAAAGGTCACATTCATCTAGAGTCCTATTTAAAAATCTCTGACACTTTGTGGTTCTTATTGCCACATCTGTTGTAACATTACCGTTTCATTTACCTCACTGTGCGCCTCTGAACAGAATGAGTCGCATAGCTTGAGCACAAAGCAGACGTCTCTATAGGAATTGACTTTCTCCATTGTTTAGCTGAACCCTCTTGATAGACATAGCGGTGCTAACAGTCAGCAGAAGAAACAAGCAAGCAATGTTATTAACCCAAGTGTGACGTTTATGTTTACAGAGGATGCCGCAGGTGCTAGAAGAGTGTCGGGGGCGTGCGCTGTGTGTTCCAGTGATGTCGGTGGCGTGGAGCCCAGCACTGCTGGACCTGGATCATGGCCGGCAAGCCTGAGCAGCCTCCCTCTTATTCAGCTCCCCCAAATCAGAGTGATCGGCATTCCCAGCAGCCGCAGTCTCAGGGTGTTCAACAGAACAGCGTTCTAGTGTACGTGTCGGGGGATAGTTTGGCTTACGCAAGTGCGGTTGGCCAGAATGTTGTTGCCAGTGCTGGTACTGGCTACCAGCATCAACACCAACAGCAACAGCAGCAACAGCATCATCAACAACAACAGCAGGGATCGTATGTCACCGGGTTGCTACCTCAAGTGGCTTGCGGCGGATACCCCACGAAGGCGACGACGCACGGCATCGACGTCGTCGGCTCCAATTGTTGTCGGGGCCAGTTCTTGAAGACATCCGACTACGTCAACTCTGGAGGGCACGAGATTGCAACTCAGCAACTCGATTGCCAACAGGATCGGACGTTGGTATGGGGGAATGGGCCCAGGTACGGAGGCGGAGGAGGCGGCGGTTTGTACAACAACTGTCAACAAGAGAGACCCTTAGTTTGGGGGAATGCCCAAAGGTACAGCAGCGGGGCTGCAGGTGGATTAGTAGGACTGAACGGCATCGCTCCGGAACACGGTTTTCCAGGGAAAATGATCCCTTCCGCGGCTCTAGAAGATGGAATCAACAATGTCACTTATCCGGTGCAGGTCTCTCGACTGCCGGAGGGTTACGTCGCCAACAAGCGGATAGCCTTCGCACCTAATGTGGCTGACCAGGTCCCTGATGGCTGTGAAGGTGTCTACAGTGGGGAGAATAATGTTAGGATCGCGTTTGTGAGACAGGGTATCTACCCTGGCGATGGGGAGGAACTCCAGCATCAGGGTATCAGCGAAAAGGGGAACCGGGTACAGGGACATGAAGCTTTGGAGAAGCAGATGAGCTTCGGCTCGAATTGTTTGAGCAGTGTCGGACGCTGTGATTCGGTTCGTTCAGACACAGCTGAGTCGACCTGCAGCAGTCTCAGCAGCTCAGAGAGCCAAAGTCAGCTGCAGGATTCAACTGCGGTGGCGACGAATAATGTTTACGCGCAGCAGGCTGTGCGGTCCGCGTCGCAAGTACATGTTCATCACAGTGTTGTGTCAAATAATGTGAACGCTAGTGCAGCGACGCAACGACAACAGAGACAACAGCAACAACGGCAACAAACGCAACAGCAGCCCGCGATCTCCATTCCTCCCGGGTGGAAGAGGATATGCACGAATGGAGTCATCATTTATATCAGGTGAGGGATTTTAAGGCAACTTATTACTTTTTTCAGCTGGTTTAGACTAAGCCTGTTGCAGTAGTTTTAATTCTGAAAGAATAATAATCGATTTCGCTTCGTATTAATTTGTACAAGTTGTATAGTTTCGCAAATTGCCACCTGATGGTGCCGTGCTGTCTTTCTCACAATTAAAAGTATAATCACTGAGGCATTGTGCTTCTTCATCATCATGTTTACTGAATTAAAAGTGATTATTTCTTATTAATTTTGTCTTAAAAGGGTCTTTGGTATAATTTCTACGGTATTTTCCGTAGAAGTTTTTCACGTGGGTAGTGGTATTTTCTTAGATTCAAGTATATATACTTTTCTCAAACTTCGGATATATAAACACACTGAGACAAAATTCTCAAAGTGGATCTCTTGATCATTTCGACACAACCTTTTTTTTTCAAACGTACAAATAAGCCCACGATTGCTTCGACAATCTCGTTCGATGGTCCCTTGAGGTTTCTCGCCTCACGTGGTAGTTCTAGTGCTTGACCTCGATGCTAAATCATATTACTTTCAGCAATGCCTCGCTCTCTCGAGGGATTAGAGCTATTAAATTTGTCTTTATCGAGACGCTGATGTATTACATTGGTCCTCGAGTTTGAAGAGGGGAGAACTCGTTTCGCTGGTTACACAATAATAATAATAAAAAAAAGAGAGATTGGAATAAAAAAAATGAATTAAGGTTACGGGAACACGTGGTTGAGTTAGATGGGTCATGTTAGACTGGACTATTAGGGAAGAGATGAAAGGAGACAAAAAAGAGGAGCTAAAGGATGTTTGTTAGGTGGTTTGAATGGCAAGCGTTAAGAATCTTAGGTGGGAGAAGGTAGGACGTCAGATGACTAGATAGATGCTGGGTAACAGTGCCGAATGTGAGCGATGGTTGCGTAACTGGTGAACCACCGATGCGGTCGTGTGGCGATTACGTAAACATGATAATTGATTGCTTGGGTTCTCTGTTTAATGATCTATCGAATTATTCTTTCGGCAAGCAAAGTTGCAACAACAGAAACATGTGCCTTGTCAGGTTTCGATTTAAGAAATAACTTCTTTTTTTATTTTATGTCACTCCAATTTTTATTGATGGATAGGATTGGGAATTCTGAGTTTTATAATTAACTTTGGAGGAAATGCTCAAAAATAAATTGAAAAGTTTATTGTGGTAGGATTTAGAATGTGGTAGATGTAATTAACGATTTAATAGAATTATATTGGATCGATATAGAACCAGGCATGCGAAGCACAACACGAATGGCGAATGAGAAAATTGCAATTTATCAAATTGAAAGGGAAAAATCGGCATTTCGAGTTGTGCATGTAGGTGGTTTCACTGATTTAAATGGAGACACGTCAGGCCATGCCAGCGGGCGCGTTTTGCGATGAGTATTCGGATCAGTGAATTTCCAGTCAAGCAATGGACGAACGGACACACGAATAAATGTGTATCATGGATGGTCGATCGGTGGGGATCAATCATTGGTTGCATATATACCAAGACAGGAAGAGCTTCGCGGTATATGATCAAATCGCTTCTGCACCTATCTAAATAGAATCATCCACTATACAGGGCCGTCGACATCAAATTCACAGATAAAATATACTCACTTTCCATTTAATACAATATTCATCCACGTGGCATTTGATGTTTGCAATCTTCAATTTTATCTTCCTTACCCAAGAGAATGTACAAGAATCGATTTTTTTTAGTTTAGTTTTTTTTGTGGATTTTTTTTAAAGAGAACATGGAACAAAAATTGGTTACGGAGATAAAGTTGATTAATTGCACTAAATCGTAATTCTCGTTTGTAAGTAGTTTGGAAACTTGTTCTATGGAGGTGGAAATGAAGTGAGATTGTGTGAGTAAATATTTTAATGAAGGTTTAATTACGGGAGATATTAATGAAAATTTTGGGAAATTCATCAGAGGAGTGTGTGATGTTGGGTGGGAAAGGAGCTAATCGGGGGTTTCAGAGAGCGCACGCGTTCATTAGGCGAATGGTTTGGATACATCGACACGAAGAGAGAATTCGCGGTGGAAAATGCGTTGCTTTAAAGCGCAAAAAGCCATAGGTAAATGCAATTGAACACCAGGTCGGTGACGATAACGACGTAGATATCCACTATTGCGCAGCGAGCGAACACGATCAATAGTACCTCGTATTAAGTGTACGTCTACCGAATTCTCTCATCGATATCGCGACATTTTGTCTGCAAATTCAGATTCCTGAATCGTGATTTTGACACCGAAAATTGAATATTTTTCTCCTCTTGAAAATACAGAGAAAAATGGATGGAGATTTTATGCGATATTAAATGGCATTTGATATGTAAATGACATTTAATAGAAGGTATAATAGATTTTAAATTCCAAATGAAAAAAAAATATGTTTTTCTCCAAGACATGTAGGCTGTATATTCAGTGATTTAGATCTGGTTCTGATTTCATAATTTCGGTTTGACGTCAAAGTTTTTTGATGGATTATAAAAAAATACACGTGAGTCTTAGGTTCTTGAAGACATTGATTTCGATGAAATACGATTTAAGAGAGGCGAAAATAGCCGATGACTCAATGGGAAATTCCACGCAGACTCGAAAATGAACCAAGGTCACTTCATACTTCACTCGCGTTTGGGAGTTAACGAAAAAAATTATTTACGTTTGAAATATGATAAATGTCGGGATTACTTGATTTGTGATTTATTGTCTCCTTTTACATTCAATTTCATATTCAATGAAGCAAATAAATTAAAGTCCTGAAGAATTGCACTAAAAATAAATCTTGTGTGAAAGGAATCAATTAACAAATTCGGCAGTCGTAGCTTGGAAAAAATGTTCCCCATTCGAACTATATCTTATCTGAAAGTTGACTTCGCTTTGTTGCAACGCAAATTTAATTTAGCTGATCGTTTTATTATACTGCTCTTAAGTTCAAAGTATAGCAGGTTTAGTAACCAGCGAAACGTTTGAAAAACTGGAAAACCGCAATGGCGTCGGCTGTCAAGGGCGATAATAATAAAGCAAGCCACTGGCCATTCATATATACCGTCAAGGTAATGCCGGTATTATGGTGCACATTTGAGGATGAAGGGGTATTTTGATGAAGAGGGTAAGGGGTTTGGAGGCCCTCACGTCACGCCCGCGAAGCTTTCATATAAAGTGAACGCGATATTCGCGTAATGATCCTGCAGGCCGCGTTTTGTACGAGCTCGTAGTTATTATATACCAGAGCACTAGCAGCACCAAGCGAGAATCCATTAACTAAATGCTACGAAAATGTTATCACTACTCGCATGAAATAACCATCTACCAAGAATTCTCCTCCGTATCTTTACTATTCTATCACGTTTTGTATTATCTACACATTGTTTTAGGGGAGGAAGTTATGGTTTTGATAAATGGGAGCTTTGTGAATTGCAGATAAATTTTTGATAAAAATTTTTTCAGCAATTGTACTTGTTGAAATAAATGCAAAAGTAACTCTTATATTCTAGAGAAAAATGAAACTGAAGCTGCTAATTCAAACTAAAACCAGAGAATATTCAATAATGATCCTCTTTGTTTGGAGTACGTATAATATTAGAGGTAGAAATAACAGTAATGCGTTCGGTAGTGCAACGGGTTTACATCGATCGCCGTAAAATAAGTATGTTTGATCTATGTATGTGCAAACTCGTCACATGCTACTTGAGTGCTTCTAACATTTACTTATTTGCATATTTTATTCGTCATTTCTGTCTCGCAGAGCTTTTATATTTAATTTTAGATTGAATGCTTTTTATATATATAAAATCAATGCTGAAGGTATAATGTTACATTTGCGCGCTGTTGCTCTAGTCGATCCTACTCTAATATGAAAAATTGAATAGGGAAGAGAAGATAAATAGATTCAGATCAAGAAAGGAAGATTCGTTTGTCAGGTTGACTCTAATTACACGCAGGGGCGACCCACGCAGCGAGCAAGTAACACGATCGTTTGTGTTCTCATTAATAATTACTGTACAAGGAGAGTCGATGCACGTCACGATGACGGTTATAATTAGTGGCTTCTACAGAGAGGGTTGAGGGCTTTACACGAGCCGGTTGAACCGGGTAATGACTTTGCGAGACTCAGGTAGTATCTTCTAAGCTACTACCTTATATACAATCCACATCTTCTACATTACAACTACATTCTATGCAGTATACATCCTTGCCTCTAGCTTGTCGGTATCTTTCATCTATCCCTTTCGATTATGTCAATTTGTCTTCTCGTTATTCACTATCCCATTCCCCTCATTTCAATCACGAGAAGCTCACTTAAACTATTTTAATTAAAATCAACGATGCATAAGCAGTCAATGCATTCAAATTAGAGGCATTAAGCTTATCCTTGGCAGGGTTTTTGGGATGAAATCACGTCGGGAACACGCTGTGAACACATCGGGAATTATACGTTGGGAATTACATCAGATTTACAGTTTGATTTCGAACATCATTTGCAAATACAAAATTGAAATTACTGGTAGAAAAAGTGTTTGAGGTGAACAATTGAAAATGCAACATAACAACGTGGAAGTCAAATAGCTTCCTGCTCGAAACCCACACTGAGAAACCTGCATGTCCAGTATCTGTTGTAGTTGTCCTGAACATGAACTGAACAGTGAACACTGAATCTGCAACCGTTAGCTTTCTCCTCTCGTGCGGTGCGGTGATTTCTCCGAGATCTGGAGATGGGAAAAGAGCAGAATGTATCCTAAAAACGTGACATATCAGCTGCACTCGATATGCCTATTATCATTGTTCCGGTGCAGTAGGAACTCCGCTCGTTCGACTAGTTGGCACGTTCAATGGTGCATACGTAACCAGGAAGCGCTCATTACGAGTCCACAGAATCAGCTTCGCTTTAATGACAAAATAATTACTACGTGTTTGCTTGTTTTACTGCAAAATCGTGGTAGAAAAATACATGCTTACTATTGTCATTGTTCATTCGGTTTTATTATCTAAGTATTTAATGTTTGTTAGCGTAATTGTGTTATTCACTTACATAAAGACATTTTATCTTGATATCTTCTACATTTTGCACTTTGCAGGATAATGGTATGTTTTTCAAAAGCATGATCAGCAATTTTTATGGATTGGAGGAATTATGAGGGTTGAAAGTTATTTTTTGTCCAAGCATATCTTGATAATGGTTATTTTCTTTATCTAAAGCACAACTTATGTTCGTTTGAGAGATATATTTATGTGTGGAACCTTTTTGTGTGCATGCACATATCGGTTGATAATTTCCTATGATATGAACTCGGAAATGAGTGCAAGCTAATGCAGTATGAACCATCATTGCACGTCTGAGAATAGGTACCTTATCGTTTTTACAGTCACTAATGCGATTATACATGCACCTCCTTTATCCATAAGTTCTACTTGAACCGTGGGAAATGAAGGCAGTGTGTTTGACAAGAGAAAAAAAGTTGTGGAGGGGAAAGTAAACTGGAAAAAAGGAAAGAGAGAGAAGATATAATACCGAGATCGTAACTGTGTAACATGTAACAACGGTGCGGGTGCTGTGCCAGATGTACATTCGTTTATGGCATGCCCTAAATCTCAGAACCCAGTCGCTGGCAACCATTTCAAAGTAGATTGCTGTCGTAAATTATTGTGTCGAATTGGGGCATTTAAAACCTCTTTTTAATTTCAGTTTCACAAGTCTTTGTTTCATTTCCGGGTTGTTCACATTTTTTGCTAAAAATCAAAATTATTTTAGTAACATTAACGGAGCATTGATTGTTTTGTGTGATTTGTCACTTTAATCCGGTTATCTTTAAGATAGACCAACTATCTTAAATGTATTACGTTCTCGACAACTCTTGAGGGAAATGGAGGGGGGGATTTATTTTAAGGCTTCCCTTTGATCTTTGAGTCAGGAACTCGAACGGTGGGCTTAGTCAGATTGCACAGTCATTTGTTTAGGCAGATTAGCATATTCGCCTTTGATTTAATACCCTGAGTAGGAGGCATTTATTGACGTATTTATGTCCTTAATCATCCTCGTGAAAATATTAGTTAATCCTCTCGTAATAATGAGGTGGTCAAACAACTTGTCAGGAAAGTGTAAACTTTAAAGCCTAATCTAAATCCCTAACCACCAAAATCTCGAGTTCGTCCTGAGTAAACAGATCATACCTGACTGGGTTTATGACACCTCCTTTCGAGGATTATGACAGGTTGAATTCTCTTGAGACCAGCTCGGTATTCCTGAATTTTACAGAACTTTTTCTTTGCCTATTTATCCTAATAGTGTTTCATTATCACCCTCATTATTACTGTGGGAACCTGAAAGTGATCTGGGTATATTTCTAACTTAATAAATAAGAGAGGTACTTATACCTGGCAAGGGTGAAAATACCAAAGTAATTTTCTCAGTTTGAAAAATAAATAGTGAGACACAAAGGAGGCACTCTGCCAAGGGGTGAATAACTCGAAAAGAGAAAGCGTGCAATCACGCCCTGGATCCATAGCTCTTTATGGCAGGGAAAAAAATAATAAAAAAAGAAAAAGACAACCAAAGATACCGGTGGGTCGACCTTCCGGCAAAAGTTGACGCGTACGAGTGCAGCCTTTGATCCCTTTCAGTGTCATAAAAAGCTTGGTATGTGGAAAACGAAGAGAGCCAACAATGCTCGACGAACAGCAAACAGCCTCACTCTTTCCATTTTAACATTCATCTCTTTTCAAACCAATCTTTACCGGTTTCTCTTCCTTCTTTTTCAAACTCTCATACAAAGCACTGAAGTCCCTTCTAGAATTCAATTAAATCCCTTCTAGTCTGGTTCAATAAACGGGGTTAAGTTTTGTATTCCACTTTGCGAAAATTTGAAACCTTTTGAAAATTTGAAAATATTTTTGTTTCGTTCCGAAATTGTCTGCATTTGAGATAAGGACTAGAACAGATGCAACGATTTTGATGAATGTTATGAACGAACGACCTTGTTGCATTTGGCCTTCTGGTATAAATTATTATACAATACGTAATGCGATAAGAGGCAATGTGTCGGACGTGTGTTTCTTCTTGACCTTTGCAGTGGAATGAAAAGGGGTGAATGAGAATAAATATACAGGGCTCTGTTTATCAATAGATGTTAAATTATGATAATATTAGGCACCCGAATCCAGATGTTGATCAACATACGTTAAACATCTCGGGTTACAAACCACGTGAGCCCAAATGAACTCTTGTGGATTTTTTATTTTCTTCCTTCATTCATACTTCCGAGTTAGTGTAATGTTTCACCCGTTCATATGCTCTGCATTCAATCACTCTCAACTTGCTTACGATGCAAGTGTCATTATTATTATTAGTCATACTGAAATTATTCATATATTTCTTGATATTACTAATATTAGAGTATCGAATGTTAGAAACTGTCTTTTCGTTATTAAAATAATTACGTCTATTATTTATATAAATATAAAATATTATATCACACTCTATTATATTCAGCGTTACGATCGCTATTGAATTTCACCTTTCTAATTCGAATCTAACGGTCTCGTTGACCGAAATCAGTGGCCCCTGTTTTTTGCTCATGATCCGAATTGGGACAGGGATTATCCAGTTTGCCTTTTGTGGATTTTGTGTTGCTGTTGATCTTTGTATATGTGAGTAAAGTAAGGTCATGCTTCACCGTGCGCGATCTCATTGTCCACAGTTTGATTAGTGAAACCGGGTCACTCGCGTCGCTACACAGAGTAATCACTCTGCATGTAAATTAATCTGCTGTCTCGCGTTTCGCAAGGCTTTGTCTGAAGGCACGTGGTTGATGCTGCAGATTGAAAAACTTGGGAAAGCTTCCAAATCGGATTTCAACGAAAATTAGTCTCGCGCTTGACGTCAGTAAAGGTTTACTTTACTTCTGCGGTCGCTTCGTTATTGTTCTCAATTTAACTCTCTTATTTATATTTATAAATGCTTTTACAGAATTTGCTTAACTTGAAATATATCAAAGCTACATTTGCTCCAGTGAATTGTGAGATCGAATCGAGAAAGAGAGTTCGGTAGCAATTAACTTTGGATAGAGGAGGGCACGGATGACATGATGGGGTGGGTGAGGTGGAAGAGGAAGTGGATGAGGAATCGAGGGAGGAATAAAGCAGTGTCCCCAATCGATGTAACGAGAATTACGGCGAAACAAAGGGATCCTGAAGGAAGAGCAAGGGGTGGGGCAAAGGTGAAAGCTCCGTGGGTTCGGGGAATGAAGGATAATTACGTTAAATAACCGACCGAGGTGAGAACGAACCGGATAAACGGCACTCTGCAGGTATCTCGCGCGAAACTTAAACAGACCTAATATCAGAGACAATGCCAGTGGCAATGGGTGTGCTACTCCATTGTACTCTCTTAATTAAAAGCGTTCGCAATCATCAACTGTTTCTTTCATTCGACTAGCACGTATCCTTTTCCTTCGATCAACTCGCTGCACCAGCTCTCAATGGACCCTTTTCAACTCTTATAACTTTGCTATAGAACAATAGAAACCTAGTCATCGTAACGCGTTACTTCAATTTCCGATAATGGACAATAGAATAGAGGTGTTCTCTTCAATATCCAATTGGATTTTGATATATGTATTGTTGATTTAAAAATTTTGTATAGTATGAAAGAAGAATCATTGAATTATAAGAATGAATATGTTTAGAAAGAATTTGCTAGGGTAGCTTGTGGAGACAGGAGAGGTAGATGAAAAGAGCGGGAGTGGGGCTGTGGCGCGGCTGGTGTATTGCTCAACTTCAGTTTAATGATTGGCCATTTTAACAATGATTGGCAATGAATATTTATTAAAATTATGTATATTTGAAGGAAATGACCAGCCATTGTACTTTATAATTTAGTTCGTGTAATTTTGTAAGAGTATATTTTCTTTAATGAGAATTGGAAACATTTACCATATTTTACAATCGTTAGGGAAATAAACGTATGAGCAAATGAAGGAGGCCGGATGCAATTATCACGCCTGACCGTGACAGATTGATCCTTCGTCACCATGTGCCACTTTTCGCTTAATATAACCGCAATAATTACATTTTTTTAAGTCAAAGCATATGGCATCACGCGAAAAAATTTACTATTCATTTAAAGTAATAATAAAGCTATGAAACACACATTTTCTTCGCCTTTATGACACTTTAATGTTAGAAATATATTCATCTCTTTAAAAAAGTTCTTTATCTTAATAGAATAATTATTTGTAACATGTTCTAATGTAATTTGTTTCTTGTTTGTTCCAGGTGAGATTTTTCATGGTTCTTTTGAGACTTTAGATACCCTGAGTGGACGGTAAGCAATTAAGTGTAGTACATAAAAAGTAGAAAATCTTTAGAGTTTTTTTTTACCGAAATAGTATTTTGAACTAAACCTTGAGCATCATCAACTTTTCTGCAAGTTGTGGTAAAGATACTGGTTTAGTAAAGTTATTTAAATAAATAGAACAGTAGAAGAAAGTGCAAAGTGTGATATGATGCATATTTTATGAAGTAAAAGGATCTCATATAAATATGCATAACACGAGTATGTAGAATTGCAGTCGCTCTTTGTCGCGTGATTCGAGGGTCGCGTTTATAGTAAACTCTTTTAAAAAAAACGTGGATATCGCAGTCGTCCTTTTGTCGTTAAAAAACACCCTGCATAAAGCAGGGTTGAACGTGCTTATCTGGCTTGTGCTCGAAGGAATCTTTAAACCAGGAAAACCATCGATAAACCTTTCGTTTAAAACTGCGGTGGTTTAAGTGGATGGTAAAGCTGTAGAAGTATAGGGAAGTTTCAGTTGAGCTTAAAAAGCCAAGGTAATGCAAAACTTTCCAAGGGTCTCGATATTCCGCTTCGTTTACAAAACGACGTTACCTTTTAATTTCCCAACCTCTTGTAAGGAAATTTGCTAATAATCGGCTATTATGGTGGTTAAATCTCTACCTGCCAAAATAAAACTCTCGGAATTTGTTCAATTTTTTACCTCAGCAGGAGATAAAGTTTAAAGAACTTTTATGAAAATTTCATGAAGAATTTCTATAGAAATCGTTAAGGAATTCTGTATGGAAATTTGATGAAATTATTAACAACTTTTCGCTTTAGGAAACGATAAAGTATATTTTTCCTTTCGAGAGCGACAGTTTCATTATATGATCGTTGATATATTAGTAATCTTCGAGGCTGCGGTTTGTCGACGAGTCTTTATAAGACTGTCATAAAACCAATCACGCACAAAAGTGTCGTATCGTATAAAACTCGAGTTGCTAGGAAAACGACCAATAAGAACAAGCGAATGATAAAAGGTGCACGTCATCTCATGATATTGGTCTTTTTTTTTTATGAAATATGACATTTTCTCTACATATCCCTCACTTTATTCGCTCTCTTCAAACTTAATTTCTTATTCTTTTTTTATTCGAGAATGCATGTTATTTTTCATTTCATGTAGATATATAAAAACGCTAATATAAAAAATTGTCAATGGCAGCGTTGTAATTTTTAATTTGACTTTGGTTTCTTGCAATAGAGTAGGGAAAAGATGTGATTTTAGTAACTATTAGATTGTGTAATGTTTAGTCCTTTAGGGGATGAAGGAGTACAAAAGGGTCGGGTTGTCGTTAGTCTCAATTCGTCGAGCTATTGCTTTAGCTCTATTAGAGGACGAATGAACTCGTAGTTGGCTAACAGCTAACGTTGGCTTGGCTCGGTTCCGCTCAGCTTACCTTGTCTACCACCACCAGCCACCGGGAATCAATAACTCCTCGTGGTGGAGTCAACCTCTCACCCTCTTGCCACTTTCCCCTTTTCGGACCCTTCCCAGTTCCCTATTCCCTTTACATTTACAACCTTACGCTACTTCGACTACAACTACGCCACAAGTTCTTGCGAGGGGACATACATACACATTACACGATTACACATACTTCTCTCGGAAGATTCTTCTCGATTTTCCAGAACGAGTGAGCTCTTTCTATTCGTTGCTATAACCCCTCGCAAAAACAAAGAAGCGCAACCAACCAAGGAAGCACCCCGATGGAAATATTTGACCCTTTAACGATAGGGGAGGAGATATGATGATGGAATTCGTGCACGATGGAAAGAAACAAAGAAAGAAAAGAAGGGAAGGAAATAACTGCGTCGCAGTAAAATTTCTGCGCACTAGTTTCATCCCCTAATATAAACTGCGACTTAAGTAAGGAAAAAGGAATACTTCGGAGGGTGAAATTGATTTAGTAGGGAATTGTAGTTTCGGTATAGGTTTTTCTTACCACAATTACGTCAAGTTATCTCCGTTATTATGTTGCTTCCTCAAGTCTGTTTCGTGACTGAGATAGAGACGGAAAACGGTTATCTGTTTATGCATTAGGAGTGTGTGCTAGCCACAAGCCGGGCCACTCTATACCTCCACTATTGAATCAGTTCTTATCTCACGCGCTGCATTTCATTACTGGGATTTAAGGATTAGAAACTTGATTCAATAACTACTTAAAACTTGAAAGATTTGGAAACGATAAATTGTAATTTTCCTTACTGTGTAAACTCGCATAAATTATTGTTGCGAGTAATTTAAAATTCAAATACAATTTGCGTATATGCACAGGGATTTTTTTACGTCTATATTTTGTTTGAGAAGAAATATTGGTAAAGTTTCATGTGAAAATATTAGTATTGCATTGGATCTTGTGAAGATAAACCTACTTGAAAACGTGTAGGAAAAATTGAATACCGAGTTTTAATAAGTTTTCAGAGTCAAATATTCGCCCACGCGCCGGAGTTTACACAAAATGATATATCAGCCAGTCTATATTGGTTCTTTTATAAATTTTCCTCGCAATCTGGAGGCTGATTATATTTGCGGGAATGAGCTCCCTCATATTCAATTCATGTAACGTATAATAATGAATTCGTGTTCTATCAGACTAATTTATATTATCTACTCTCAATTTCCTCGTACTCTATTTGAACTCTATTTGAATCAATAGAACGCTGTTATACATATATAATTAATTATATTAACTCGATTATATAATTGAGTTACATAATTATATAAATATTTAAATGTATTTATGTAGCAGTGTATAAGCATACTTGATCTTCTTTCAACTCGTTTAAAGTATTTTAAACAATTTTTCTCTTTCCTGAGTGCTTTCAAAGTAAATAATGTCGGAAGTTAAATTCCAGCAGTTCACGTTTCGAGGACGTTTACTCGGATTTGCACCATACAGTTAGATGAGATGTAGGATGAAATGTAAGAGGGTAAAAGGAGGGTAGTCACCTTGTGTTAACCCAGTTCCGTCCAAGTGATCAATACAAGAACGAACTCGTCAACGACAGTACCCTGGCAAGCAACTATTCATCTCATATAAAACGAGCTACATTGCATTAAATTTATCTCAAGGCTGTATCAAGTTGTTCTTCTTCATATCATTCTCAGACATTCTAGAAAATTATTTTTCAACAATATGTATTCTTTGAAATATCCATCTAAAAAATCCAATAACGATTTAAGGAGGGTAATTTTTTTAATTCTCATCTCTCGCACGAAGCGCTTCAATCGTTAAGTTCACTTGTTCCAATTTTGGAATAAAAAATGTGAGAATTTATTAACAATTTTCGTATGATAATTTATAAAGTGCTTTTATTACCCTTGTATCTGTCAAGTGAAGCCGGCAAATCTGAATAATAATTATCGAAAAGCTTGTTAGCCTTTGAACGTATTACAAAAAGACAAGTGGTGGATGTTCATTGCATAAATTAGATCTATTATGCGGCTCGCATGCAAATCGATCGATTAAGTATGGAACTGGTACATAAAGATATTCAGCTAATTTAGATATTTGGTTATAAAGTCAGTACATTGACATTTTCAGTATATTCAAATATTAAATATTTGTTAAAAATAATTTTTCTCTGTTAGGAAAATCTCTTAAAAATAGAGAAGTGCATGACATTGGATCGTCGCATGAAACCGCATCATTCCGATGTGCGACATGCGCAATAATAATAACAATAATAGTAACATATAAATCATGATGACGAGAAGACATTCAATCTCTTCGTGATCAAGTCTCCATTAACCGCAGTTAGTGACATGTTTTTTATTCTTCATTAAAAATGCCAGACGTGCTATTTTTAACTCTGAGCTTCTAATTAGATTTCTTATGAAAGATGCAACGAAAGTCAGCTTATTGCAGTCTTGTACAAACCTCATTAATTTTCCAAAATGAATATTAATGACGCTTTAACTCGATCAACTTCAGGCGAATATTCATCGGCTTCTGAGATGATAATAGATGCTGACTATATTAATAACGTTTTGAGTATATGCATACAGTTGAAATTAAATATGATTTTTCCAAGATCGTCCGTAATTTTGGAAGGATAGTTTACAGCATGTTCGGGAGGAGAGACACAGGAGAATATGTCGGGATGAATCGGGGTGAAGATAAGTTCGTGTTTCCTGTCTGGTCTAAGATATAAGGATGCCTTCCCTTTTCGTAACGCGGGGCTTCCTGGGGACGTTATACGCGGGTAAGCCTAATGTGGCAAGTAGATCCCGCAGGTTACAGTTAATTGGCTTCGGTACTCGACTGCGGCAGCGTCTACATAGGTACCTAAGTAAGCATAATGCTCGTGGTAGATTTTATGGGGATAAATACACCTCAGGCTAACTTAGTTGGTAATTAACATCTCTTACGACCCTCCGTTTATTTTCCTATTCTCTTACCAACGCTCCACAACAAATCAAGTCTTCCTGCTGCTAATGTAAGCCCGTTGCTTTATTTTCTTACCAGGAGCAAATCTAACGCATTATCCAAATGTACTAATCTAAACTCTGAGCTCACAAAATCTTGAGTTTATGCTGAGCTAACAGATCAACACTTTAGGTTTATAACACCTGTCTTCGAGGATTATGAGAGGTGAAAATCTTTACTAATATTTCTCTATTTGTCCAATTATTGCAATTGCTAACGTAATTTTTACTTATCGGCTCTTTAACTCCATGCATATTGGCATATTTTTCTGCGTCTTTCGCATTAGCGGTGGAAACAGCGATTATAAAGTGGGACATTACGTGGCCGGATACGTCAAGTGTGGAAACGTGATTATTGTGAAACGTGGCGTAGTGGCATCATTCATTCAGAAAATGATTCACATAGAGACAGAAAAAAACATTGAAAAAGAGAAGTTCTTCTCAAAAATCATAAAGTAATCTTTGATATAATGTATTTGTTGGTCTTTTCTTAAAACACTTGAACGATCTCAAAGTTATGCTCATCTCCATATTCAAAATAAGGAGGGTTCCGAGAGACAAACGTTAGAGTGTCAAATAGGGTCGCACCCTAAGAGTTACTATTAAATAAGAACCAAAATGATTCAATGAAAAAGCCCATTAAATACAACCGTATGAAATTATTTAGCCTTGTTTTCGTGAATGAAAACTCGTTATTTTTATATACAAAATATACAAAGAATCAAGTGGTTGATTTATGTGATAAAATATGTGAGCAGATTTTTTCTTCTATTTTCATCTGCATTGAGAAAATGACGATATGGGTTCCATGCGATTATATAATTCGTGTTATATTGACAGCGTCGAGTTCTTGCGTAACTCGACGCTGTATACGCACAATCATCGAATATTGGGACATACATAGATGTATACTAACGAGGACTGATATGCAATGCGCCAGAAATGCACATATTACGTCGCACAGTGACATTAGATACTCAACTCACTGGAATAAGATATCGCGTGCTGACAATGATTGTAAAGCAGTAACTGCATATTATTAACGAGAAACTCACTCATGTATGACCTTCGTTAAAAGTGTCACCATTTAATGCTTATACTGTCATTTCAAATCAGAAGTCACTCCATATGTTAGTCTTTTATTTTCGATGCATTTGCTGATGCAAAATTTCCTGTCTGTGATTAGAGTTCCCTTCTGGGTACTTGTTGTTTACCTTTTCATCTGATTGCTATTAATTCGCCATGATATAGTAAATCTAGCGCATCCGCAGGGATGGTGCAAAACAATGATTGCTTGGTACATAAATAGTATTCGGAAGCGGCGTACAATCAAGAATAAATGCCAGCTGGTTGCGTTCGTCTGTGAAAAAAAATATTTTAACAGCTTCGTAAAACAAGACCTCGCTGCGTGTTCTTTATTTGATTCGTGATCCTCATTCGCTCATGCGAAACAGAACAGCAATAGAATATAGCGTCAGCAATAGAAGTTTCGAAGTTATGTCATATTTTTCCGGAATTTTTCAAATCGTAAGGGTTGGAGTGGATAATTGAATGAAACTTTTTGCGTTTGACCTTCTCTTTACAACAGTATAAGAGTGATCTTCGGATAAGAAATCGGAGAACGAAGAGGCAAACAAATGGGAAAAGGAAATATGTAGGAGGAATCTACAGGAGTCTAAGAGGCGAAGTAGTCAAGACTCAAGGCTCAAGAATCAAGACTCGAAGAGGAATAAAGGAAGGAAATCGAGCGAGGAATAGAACAGGACAACATTATCGCGCGATACGATCTGAGATGCCTTGCTAGCCTCTCAGGCATGTCACATTGCAAACGGTGGACAATGAGCCTATTGTTGGTGCATAATGGTCGTTCGCTCAGTCCCTTGACCTTACATGGCCTCCTCCCTTCCTCCAGAACATATAGTCAGTTGGATCTCAAGAGTCTTGACCTAGCATCATCCACTGTCTGTCTGTGGAGCATCATCTCCACCAACTGAGGTTACTTGAACAATTCTTGATTGAAAACATAAATCATCTGATAGTACAGCACTTGTCAATAGAAGTTGGACAACAATTCCTATCGCATTTGATCTTGCACTGCCCATTTCAGTCAATTGAACCTTCTAGGTTTTTTAGCTTGGGTAATAGAGTCATCAAGGATCAGATCACATATGACAAAAAGTGTGAATAACACGTGACAATTACGCAATTTGTCACGGGCTATGCGAGCAAAGAGTAGAGTGGAATGTTTTCTTATAAAAGTGAAGTTTCGAGATAGTTTTTATGAGAGGTCGTAACTAATACAGTAAGTGCGACATGTCTGAGAGTATAATTATCTTTCACGATCGGGAGTTGCGCGGTGCTATTAGAATTATTAGATTGCTCGAGTGGTATTGGTCTCACTGGCATTGTGGCTGTAATACCGTCATCATCAGATCGTTCCTAAGCATGGAGGTGGGCAGAAACTATTCCAAATAAGTTTACTACCTGGGTTATTGGCCTCAAGTGAACTTAACGGTTGAGAGCGCGTGCATTTGTGACATTGGAATTCAGATGCAATGACAGAATCTCGTATATGCTAGTAGTTTCCTTACCGATATTGCAATCGAGAATGATTTATATCACAATCTCAAGCTTCTCTTGAATCATTCTTGTTCTAGCAAAATTAACGAACAGCCGTTCACGAAGATCTGACATAACATATTATAAATTGCGAAACAATTCATATATTTTTTATGGTTTAAAGTTTGGAAAGAATTGAGATGAAAAAAGTCCCACGCCTTGAGATCAGATCAAGTTTTCAATTCTTAAATCAAAAGCATTCATTGTACTAATCTAAATACAACCTATTTTGTCTCTATAGTCAATTAAACTCGAGAACGAGTACAATAGATCACTGAAAGGCAGACCTCATTCTGCCACAACTGTTATTCAACCCAGATTCAAATCATTTTTAATTAAAACCTTAGCATTTGACCTTTCCTTTACACAATGACAAAATCAATAATAAGTTCTTTTATTTCAAAATTGAATAGGGAAGTTATTTTTGGGATATTATATGAGGAAGTCGAGTGTTTCAAGTATTTCAATGTAGATATCAGAAAAATGATAAATAGGAATTTAAGGTGCGCTGTGAATCCTAAAGGGTATAAAATGTCTTGTAATTAGAGTCCTTTCATCTTACAAAAGATTTAGAGTCGACAAACGAATAGGGCAGTAAACTCAATGTACTCGTGTGTATCCATGTCGTTGATTCACTGTGGAAGAAAGTCCCGGTTATAAATTACATTTCACGAGTGCTGACTGGCGAACCGATAAACTCGAGAATGCGGAAGTTCGCGAAGCTGTTTGACGTGTACCTCCGGTGAAATCGATGTGAGAATTGCGTGATTTTGTGTTTAGAGACCACCAATAGCAAATGGAAAACGCTCCGAGAGAGGCAAACACGAGGAATTCCCTTTACGCTTCAATTGCAATCGAAAGTCTTTTTCCAATTTGCCGTGCAATATACCCTTTCAATTAAAGAATCTCAATTGCTTTCAACCTATTTGTTAGTTTCTCATGAAAACGTGTTTAATCAAGTATTATATCAAGTATTTTATCCAGTGTTTTGGCTTGCTATTAATAAGAATGGCAATAAAGAAAAGAAATTATTGATGATTAGAGTGATAATCACAACGATAGATAGAATAATGATGCGGAATATGTGCCTACAATAAATGTTAGTGGCATATACAAGCAATAAATATTAGGCATATACGCTTTCGTACGTGAAAGACAATTTGATGAGGTTCATAGAGTCGTAAACAGGTTTCTTTTTAACGACCATAGCAATCATTCGTGAGAGAGGAGAGAAAAGGAGGAAGATAAAAAACAAAGGCATGTCATTTGTAAGTAAGTCAGTTCGCTCGTATTGCTGGTGGACCGCGGTTATAATGATCTCACGGTGCATCCATCCGTGACAGGCGCATCCACATGCGACGGAAGGAAAGTGGCTTGAAAATAGGCCAATGGGCTGTCGGCTATAAACCCCGATTGCCGCATACATTCATTATGGTGACAGAAAGGAGAGGCACGAAAAGGGGAAACGCCTTGTTGAAGACGTTTCAGCCGCCGCCGATCGAAAATTTCTATGATCAGGTTGTACTCATAGTTATATACTATGACCTATAACCAACATCAGACACATCGATCAGAAATGATTTCTATTTCTCTCATATCTCAGTCATCACAGGTCACCTTTTCACCTTTTTTCAATCAATACAGTTACATCTTATGAAAAATCATTAACATTATAACGTGTAAACATGTTAAAATATTGTTTATCAAGGTCTCCAAGGCAAATAATTCTTGCATGGGAAAGATCTTGGTGGTCCTGAAAATATCTGTGAAATTGAAATCGGTACATGTCGATAAGTATTCGTGGCAGCGGCACCCAGGATCTGTAATTACGACTAAAGAGTTTGAGATATTTTAAACCTGAGGACTTTTTACGAGCACTTGGCACACAGAAATATCTATCTTTGAATGATCTCGCTCGAAAGATAATCACCGGCAATCATACCGGTCGTCATTCAGGTGAGCGTGCAAACGAGCGGCAGATGCGCATTTTTGTATAATATGTCTCATCAAAAAATTCTTCTTACTATGTACTTAGCAATATTGAAAACAAAATTCTTAAAAATTTATAAATAGTAAATACTCCTCTGTCGGTGGAATTAAGAACTGTTTCGAACAAAAAATCGCGCCCTCTTTCGAGGACGCTTCGAGCTACCTCTTTGAACGGCATAATAAAATAAATTCTCTTTGCTTGAAAGCAAATTGGAATTCGGAGTCGAGAAATCTTTCTTTCGCCGTGAAAGCCTTGACCTTCTTTGCAAGAAACACACAGCAGTCCCCATTACTTTTGGTACAGATGCGAAATCTCTTTTGCGCCCACTTGTTGATATATTTACGAACTGCATCGACGACGACGGCGTCGAACCGGTGCCATGACCCAAATACGGGCTGCGCAATATCATGACACCGAGGGGGGCAAAGAACCATCCAGGGCCTCCAACGCATAAAGTCCACGATCCAATACCATTGCGCAAAACCCGGGACGAATCATGTCCAAAGTTGCGTGCAATTTAAGCTCGTGAAACAAGATGCTATCGCGGGTACATTGCAAGGCTGTGTTTTTTATTGCTATACGAGGGAAATCAAATTGCCGAGTGGAATATTTACATGATGTGTCTCAAGTTACGAGCAAATAAAATGTAATGGGTTACGTATTCATGCGAAATTCTTTTTATTCCTCGACTTTCATCAATATAATGAGACCCTCATTTAGCTGAAAATATATTGCAGAAGAGGCGGAATTCATTTTGGTAATGTGATAAGCCACTGATGTTTTTAAATTGCCAAGTTATAAACTCTTAAGATTTTTAGTCAAGAACATACAAATTGAGACACACCAACTTTTGCTTTTACTTTTAACTTGTTTTGCTTTAGCGAATTAAAAAAAGATTTCTTCATTTTTAAACGTTTGAGGTATAAGGGTATTAAAATATTGATAGCAGTTAAAAATATCGTATTCAATATTCCAGAGTGGGATATTTTTAGAACCCTTAATTATATGTCTGTTGAAGAGAGTCACGTTAATCATTAGAGGTTGTAATACTTTGATTCGATTTATATGGGAGGAGTGAATCTACGCATACTTGAAAGGCTTCGATCGCCCTTGAAGAAGTGATTTAATTATAACTCGTATCTGCCCCCGTGACGCAAATCGTCTCTTTAGAAAAATTGTGTTATCTCGATTCGATATCTTTAAAAATCAAACTTTTCACTCCTGAGCTTCTTTTCTTTACTTTGCTTTTAAATTCATAACCAGTTTATTCGATTCTTGTTGTTCAATTTTGCTCGGCAATCGTAATTAATATTGTAACAAGTTCTCTCAAATTAAACTTCAAGTGTAAAGACAGTTTTATTACACTGTCATATTTACACTCTTTATCTTTGTCAAGGTTGTTAGCAACGAGTAAAAATAATGTCCGTACACTGGGGAAAAAAGTAGCATTGAAACTTGTAGAAAAAGACTTTGGAAAGATTTAAATTTTTGCGTTACTGATTTTCTTTAGTGATATATTTTATCTGACATATATCGTAATTTTTATTTAAATGCAGTTTTTTTTGTATGTACTAATTTTGTTCTCTTATTTCTCTTTTTCAGGTTCGTGTTCTTACATTTGAAGTATGGGTTTAAAACACACGTATGTAGAAATTTACTTATTTGTCATGCATTTTCCGATTGTCTGCTAATTTGAGTCATGGAAAGACATAGATGAAAGTCAACGACTCCTATTTTCTCTTTCTCTTTCTTTCTTTAGCTCAAGGAGGCACTTTACCTTTACCACATTTATCTTATTGTCGACACAGGTCGACTGGTATTCCATCTTGTGTACAGACCAGTGGTTAACGGTTCGCGGTGAAGTGACCTCAAATCGATTCACAAGCCGCGGGCAGTTAAAGACAATATTCTCTTTAAAATTTCATGATATTGACTCACAAAACGAGCGTGCTTTATAACAACACACTGCAGAGCTAAGTAATCACGCGAGATTAAAAGATTTGTTGTGTCAGGCAGGGAAATTATATATCTTGTTCTCAATTGCTCGATACTTGAATGCTCTATATTTTTCAAAGAATTTACTAAAGAAGGATTTCTCTTTATTTCAAATGAAATAAAATTACACAGTTCTTTTGAGAGGGTCGAGGAGAGGGTTATATTTAATGAGGTTTGGAATAAATTAGCGAATTGAAAGAGTTTCAGCATCCCAGTGTTAAAACGCTATATTTTTCGCACTGCCATTCATTTAAGAGTTAATCGCCGGAGGAGATAAAAACGAGAATGCTCTGAAATAAATGGCCGGAATGAAAAGTTAGTTTAGCATCGACTGCAGACCACTAAAATGTTACAGTCGCGTTTTTTATTCTGTTATGAGATAAATATTATTGTGTACTCACTATAAATTCGAATTAGTGACGTTCCAAAGTTTCAGAACGTGCGATGAAAATGAAATTAAAGAAGGGCTCTTCGAAGGCTTTTATGCTCCATTTGCATGGATAAACAACATCGAGGAGGAAGGCAAACTTCGATTATCATAATAATTTAAAGTCTGATCTCGTTTATAGCGATCGTTCGATCGTTTTGACGTTGGGGTGATATACCGCACGCAAATTGCCGCTGTCGTAGTTGCGCTAATTTAATTTCACTTTCGTCCATGCGCGAGCGTTATTCGAGGACGGTAAAATTTTAATATCATTATAAAAGCCATATACTTCGTAACGCGGCTGATCTTGCACTCGTGCACTTTGATACGCTTGCGTTAATGGTCCTTATTATCCACGTAACTCTTTCTCTCTTTTACTCTCATCAGCACGATGAGTCCGAGAGTGCGGGAAGGTATGCATATGGGTGTTATGCTAATCGGGACTTTATATTCCATTAATTAATTGAATATTCCCTACCACGTTGCGTGTTTGGCCCTTGTTTACTCACTGTTACGATCACTCTTGTTTCCACTCAACAGTGAACACTATCAGTAGACGCCCGAACATAGCTCAAAAGCATATTTTTTAAATGTTAAAATCACTTGTTTTTTATTTTTTTTTTTTCAGTGTATTAAATTTTTCTCCTTTTTCGTACATTGTCGAGAACAAAGCAAACTTTGGACGTTGTTACCTTGTGCCGTTTTATTCATGTTGAAAGTGTATTTGCATTTACACTGATACATACTTCACGAAGAGAATATCGAGGGAGCCAAAACGCAATAAACCTCTTCCAGCGTTAACTGAGCTCAAGGCCACTAATCCCTGACTCATAAATCAATACACTCGACTGAATAATAATCAGAATATGAAGATATAGCGTGAATTGGGAAGGTCGTTTCCGAAGTCGGTCAGCCTGAAAAAAATCAAGTGATAACAAAAATAACTTACTCGATCAATTGTATCGCGTTTTCCTACCATTTTCAGGGTTCGTTCTATTGATTATAATTTCGTTTACTATAATAGTCTACAGTTTTGCTTCTAAATAAACGAGATCTGATATTGGTCTTGAAAATTAGAAAGCATTCGAATTTTACTCTTTATCATCATAAAAACAAGTTTGAAATACTTTTTACTATGGTAATTAAAAGAGGACCAATATTAATGACTAGTTAATCTAATAATACGTAAAAATATTTGATTGCGGATCGTATCGATTTGAATTCCCGCGCCTTTGTGTTTTAAGATGTTGACTAGCGCCATCTGAATTCAAATCTTAGCACTTGACGGTATTCTTAAATACCTGAGCAGATTTGCGGAGAATTTCCTCTTAATACATATATTGTCGCTCGACGATTTGTATAAAGAAGTACTCAACATTAATATCCGCTGGTTATCGAATGCGATGTCATTTTGAATTATAAGAAGTAGTAGAGATTCTTCTGTCGCGTAATTTTCTTGCATAATGCATTCCTACGCAAACACCCACGTGATATGACCATCAGTGCTTCTCTTCCCAGAGAATCCACACTGACGTCCGGCCACCCATTAACGGATAATTTACGAGATCTTCAATCGGTGAAACTTTAGGCATTAACACTCGAAGAGAAAGTGAATTTAAAACTCTTGAGTCGATGAGATCCCGTGTAGAAATTTTGCTTTTCCTCCAATCGAGTCCAGATCGGGGGATTTCAGACCAGGGGATGAAATATACGGCCCGACCGGGTAAAGATCAGAATACCCGCTTCCGGTTGGGGCCTGATTGGGCCGTGCGATTCATCAACGGTCTAGGTCAAGTTTGAAAATTTCTGCACGGTATATGAGAGTTCTGATTCATTTGCCAGTTAATTTATGCGCATTGGAGAAAATTGAGTGAGGAACGAAAATGGATAAAATATATTGTAAATCGCGATCTTGAACGTTCTTGTTAATAAATGATGAAGGTCTCGGCTGAGAAATCGTGCCAGAGTCGCGCACATGTACCGAGTAAACGGATAAGGGAGTGACAGCAAAGAGCGGGTCTGCCTTCGAGAATAACGAGGCGACTTAAATTTAATGCCTCGGGCTCGAGTATCTACAAGATTATACCAAGTTAACAAATACGTATTCTCCAACACATATAGTTGCTCGCGACTCTTTTCCAACCTTCCTTATGTTCATAATATCAGATGGAGTGGGAAGAAAATGAGATCGCTTTTGTTTGGGAAGAAAAATACATTCAAGGTAATCCAACCTGTCTGGTATTAGTCCAACTTATTTACTCGAGACTTGTCTTTCAAGTTCCATCAAATTAGAGAATAAATTTGAACTAAATATTCCAGAATATTTCTTTTTCAATTTTGCTTTGATAGTTTGAATATTTATTTGAAACTAGCTGAGGAATGGTCTTTAAAAGTGCAGCGTCGATTTCGATATGAAATTATTCTCTTTCCATTCAACAAATAATCTCTTGATTGAATCTCGGCATTCAGAATTGAGAAATCGAATTACTTGGTAGCCAATTAATCGAAAGAAAGATTTTCTCTCTCTCTCGCCACTCGAGTCATTGCGTTCCACTCGGTGGCGGGAACGAATCCAGTTTCTAGAATAAAATAAATAAAATGAAACTTCAGCGTTCACTTTTTCTTCAGTGCTTTCTTTTTTACAAACCGTCAAGATGCGCTCGATGCTAACGCGCCAACCTCGGCTGATTAGTCGAAATTCTTTTCTCGAGAGGATTCCGAGGTTCGCTATCAAAATAACTTGACTCGACGAATGCGCCGGCATCCGCGAAATGCAAACGAGAACAGCGATGCACTTTTAAAATTCGACAATCCTCTCAAATCTCTTCTTAAATTAGATCTCTTTTTTATTATGAGACTTTTTCTTACAAATCTCTTTAAAAAAAAAGACAATACCGAAATTTATGAACAGCTTGAATGTGTAAAACTATCATCAATTTATTCTATGTTGATCCGCGGCAGAGTAACTTTCGAAGAGACATTAAAAATTCATTAAATCGAGTTTCACGACAAAAATGATTATCTTGGCTGGGGGATGGCACTTAATTGAGATGCAATGTCTCTTTAGTGAGAAAGAGGAAACTTGTTATCTCTTATATGGTCCACACTGTTAGAAATGTTATTGAAATTTCAACAACCGTAATTGTATAAAACTTCAACGATATGTTGTTGAAAATTCAACCAGATATTTTTAACAGTGCAGTTAATCTCGCCACAGCGCCACCATCTTGAGGTAAAAAGATCAGTGCGTTCTTGATTGACGCTGATTACGTTCCGGTCTGGAATTGGATTAGAAAAAGCTCTTCTCGAGTCTCTATTATAGACTCCTATTCAAGTCAAATAAGAACTCCTTGCAGATATGGTGTGCGAAACATAGTTATTAAAAAAAACTCGCATTTTCATTTTATTTGATGGTCGAATATAAACTGAAGCGAGTAAAAATGTTATAGCCAACGCGATAAAATTACGGTTACATGTAGCACAACGCGTTTCGCTATTTCTAGAAACGAGTGCTTGGTTATAAATTGAATGTAAACAATGGATGGAAACAAGGTTGTTGTGTATTTAGTAAATGTTGACACATTATGCTGACTTTATGGATGTTTCCCTAGCTTTGAAAAAATATTGAGACTGACAAGTAAGAGTTGGTATATATTTGATGTAGTTTATTTATTCTATAGATTGTCTTCGGAGTAGGGATAATTATACTTAAAGAAGAAAAATATGGAAATATATTTTTCGGTACAGATGTTGGATAAAAAATGTCTCCAAATCTTTGAAACTAACAGAAATTTTACAGCGTTTTTATGAGTGCAGCTCAGTACTATTGAACGCCATCAAAGCGTTGGCGTTTACAAAGGCCCCGTACTCGGCCTCCAGTTTGTTCGTTACCAGGGCGAAGGTAGATCTCTCACCTCGACCTTCGCAGCCCAAAGGCGGTCGAGCTTGACCTGTCGACCTTCGAAGATTCTCGCGTGAATTCTCTCATGACCGTGATGCGGGGGCGACTGCAGCCAAGTGTGTGGTTGTTTCACCTACGTGCAACGTGGGCGAACAACAGAGAAAAGACACAAGACGAGCGACTATCGACCTAAAGAGGGGCAGAGCAGGGTCGTCACGGAGTTCTCTTTATTTAGCGTAAGGCAATAGTACATACGATTATTCCCTTTGTTCTGCGGGACCGAGCAGGGAGATAAGAGCGACCCGTTTCCGTTGCACACTCTCGGTCGGATCGTCATTAAAACCGTCATAGTGGCGTGAAAAGACAACGAATTCCATGGGTAGCTTCCCACGGGACGTTTCTCGAAACATCCAACCGATCTCCGGTAGTTGTTAGACGCTGACATCACTTCCTGTTGGTAAATTCGTTTACCC
>JAUEJJ010000004.1:9245591-9261593 GCA_032164275.1 Synergus coniferae
CCGTGCAAAGTTTGTTTATTTGTTTTTACGGATTGTTGACAAATAATTTTCGCGCCACTCTCATCTGCCGCATATATTTACCCGAATTTCGATATAGTTCAGACAGAGTTAACACTACCAATACACTCATACTTATAAATTTTTATGCTTTTTCTCGAGTGGAAATTGAATTAATTATATCCTCCAAATATGTAAATAATACTATTTTCATCAAAGTATATTCAGTTCGAAAATAGATCAGCATTGAATTTTATTACTACATAAAACCAATTTGATGAACTAAAAGCAGTCAGAATTGTTGAAGCACAGTAAACATGAAATGTTTCAATTAATTCAAGAATTGGCGGAATTTATATTTATCTCTTGATGTTAAGCAATTTTCAGATATGGGTATACGTAATTCAATCATTGTTCATTAAATTATTGCAAATTCTCGTATATCACTCTACCGTGTAATAAACTTGACCCCTCATCAATATTTCAAGTTTCAAGCTGAACTGCTGAACTATAATGACATGATGACGATTTCAATTTCCTTTATCATTACTATGTTTAATATGAGTGTAGGTTACTAAAGTAATCAATAGTATAAAACCAGAGAACAGAGGAAAAATATATTTGAAATTTTAACAATAAAATCATACATTTATTTCTGTTTTTTTTAGTTTCGTATCTAAAATACGAAAGCTTTGAAATATCCTTAATTAATGATTATAAATGGAAGTTTTATACCCAGAAGCAATATCCATCTAACTCAAAGACAGTAAGCATGCATTTTTATAGCTACTTCGCATCCGGATGTCTAACATACTTGACGACTTTCTCTAAAGGAATATGAGTCACTAACATTAGTCAGATTATACGATAGTTGTTGCTTTCGTGAGACAACTCACAATCAACTAACTTTACTCGTTAATAATGGTACATGTCACGATACACTTTATTAATGCACTCTGATTACTTTTTTATATTCCTCTTCAATTAATTCAGCAAGGTGCGAAGAAGTTTCTAATTTGATTATGATATACTATCTAAGTTAGAACCTAATGCATAAAGGCTTGATTAAAAAAATTCAATTTGATGCTTCGATCAATCCAAGCTGCCATCTCGGGCACTCCAATTAATAAAACAACACGATGTTGGTCACTGCGGTTGGTACAACTGACCGCACTGTTACGGTCGTTCAATTCGTTCTGGTGTAAGATTGTAGTGTTTGTTGGATGCTTGAAAAAAATCTGAGGCGAAGGCCAGTGTCATTGCACTGTGCAAAAAGTTGCTCTTGATCTGATCTCGGATGCTGGTCACAAAGACAATATTTGAGTAGACAACTAAAAATAAATTTAATTGGGTTAATTCTCCAGTTTTTATGAACTTTACTTTTAAAAGAAAAACAACTGAGACTAATTTTTAATGTTTCTTTTTGTTACAGGTGAGCTTTGAGGGCTGATAGCTGCATTTAGAGATTTGTGTGAGTAAAAATCCCCTTACTATTACTGCGCAGCTATAAATATTTACAGCTGCACAGTATTAGTTGTCTATCACACTTAGAGCTGCGCAGTAGCGTTCTTAATACTTGTTTGAGTTAACTTTCACTTAATTTATTGTCTGCTCACGAAGAAATGAGTTAATTAAAGTCGAACAAATTTTAATGCGAGCATCAGTTGCGGCAAACGACGAATTAATGTCCTTTTGCGATTCATCGCTCTGGATGCAGGTCTCATTATATCTCTAGTGATCAAACTGTGCGAAAGATGAGACCGGTTTGGTTTGTAGAAATGAGACACGTGTTACGTCGTGTCCAGCTCTTAACATTCATCAAGTGTACATATGGTTGTGTGTGAATTTTGTATGTCTCTTCGACTTTCACCATGAGGCGCGATCGCAGTATCGACCGCAAAAGACCGTGTGAAAGGATTTCTTGCGACCTCTGCAGATACAATCGTGCGTCCAACCGACGCTAAATTGTCGATACTCAAAGATAAAGAAATTTATCGATTTTCCAACCTTTTCTCTAGAATTGACGTGTGCATACCGTAAATTAAAATGTCTCTGAACGAGGGTAGATAAAGGCTTTGCTCCAACCCGCCGACTTTCATGCCCGTCAACCGTGATTTAAATTCATTGCTCAATGCTCAGCTTACGCTCGGACGAAATGGTATAATTGCTCGCTGTCAATTTTTTATGCCGCAGAGTCTTGCTTGCAAAAGTTTAACGATTGTTGCTTCATAAATGCTTGCGAGTAAAACAAAAAACTTTTATGTTTTTCTTGCCTTAATTTAGACTAATTTGGTTCTGTATTAAGACAACGTAACTACTTTATGCTCAGAAACAATCTTCGAACTTAATACCAAGTATTAATGATTTTAGTTAAACCTGGATTAAGATCGTTTATGAATACGAGCATAATTACGACAAGGATTGGTATTTTAATCTCAGCTTCAAAGTTAAGCCCGGCTTAAGTATCGATTCAAGCAATTAGCTGCCGAGAGTCGAGATTTAAGTGAAGCTTAACTTTGAAGCTTAAGACATTATAATTTATAAGCTTCATATAATACATAGAATATCCAGATTGATTTATATTTTTTGTGATATCATTATTCTAACATCAGCTTAGAACATTTTCACTGAGTGCAACCTAGAATTTCGCGGAACGAAAGCTGAGGATGAAGTGAGCATGGATTTTATCGATGTGGTATTATCCAGCACGTATTCACCTATTTACTACAAGAAACTCGTAGGGATGCTCTGTGCATGCCAATCGTGGGTCGTTTATCTCAGGATACTTAGTCCGATAACATCGAACGGATCGTACAGTGGGTTTCAAACGACGAACAGGATGTTCGGCTTATCCCTTCTTTATATACGTATCGCGAGATACAAATTATGCTTTTAGCTTACAACCGTATATAAAGCGGCGTTCATAATTTAAAGGAACCCAAACGCGCAGCAACACGAGAGCGAACTATATAAAGACACATTTTAGAATTCCTATACATTATATAAGAAGCACCATTCACACAAATACTTTGACACTTTTCACTTAGTCATTTTATTAAGGAAAAAGTATTTCAATACACCAGAAAAATTCTTCAGAGTGCAGATAACCAGTTTTTCTATGAAGTCCATCCTATAAATCTCAATTTGTGATCGTTGATTTCCAAGAATTAATAAATAGCTTCACTTAATAGCTGCTGCTTCATACCAGCTTCGTACAATCTCTTGATTGTGTAATGATTCCCTCAAATTGTCGTTCATGGAATCAATTATTGAGAGAGGATAAAATGCATACGAGATTAGTGCCTTTTTAAAAACAATAGAATCCAATCAATCGCAATCATAAACAGTTTGTCATCCAGCAATTAGATACGTGTAATTTTCCTCTAATATATTGCGACGAAACAAAGGAGGGAAAAAGAGTTGATTTATCTCTTGAGTATTTTTCTGGTAATGTGAAGGTCTGAAGGGAAAGGGCCCTGAGTGGTTCATGGTCACGGGGGGAACCGGGAGTGTACTCTTGGCCTTGCACGATTCGTCGAGACCGACTTATAGGGATATCGAAGAAAGGAAGGTGTCCTTCCACAGCCATGACGTTCATTTTGCTAGAACATGAAGAGTAAACAAGGTCTTAAGTTCTTCATTGTTCTCAAATCAAACCTAAGAATCTTGGCAAGGAAAACCTATTTTTAATAGATAGACAATCAATCTGGAAACACAAGTCATTCCTTAAATACATTTATGCTAATGCTGATAAGATGCAAACATCCACGTCTTGGTTCATTGACCTCTCTTGTCGTGTTTACAATTCTAAATGGCAACAAGGAAAAAGGCAATGGTGCTTGTAGAAGGAAAGCAAAGTGATGTCTTCCTCGTGCTCATAATCGTCATATCATGATCGGTATTCGCCTACGCTCACCAGCTCAAGGCGAAGCAGCAGACAGAGACAGTGAAAGATGGTTTGCGGGGGTCATGACGAGTCAGGGTAAATAGAGAGAGGAAGTCTGCAAGTCATACGTCACGCATGTACCCTTGACTTGACACAGCGGCCTGCATTTTACGTCTGGCTTAACAGACATAAAACACGGTGCAACGAGCTATTGGTCCTGTTTTCCTCGACTCCAGACGACACGTCGCTCGGATATATCAGAGGCAGTTATTCTCGTTCCCCTTGATCTCCATGCGCTAAACCCTTAGCTTTCGTTGATGCCAATTCCGACCGCCTCCTACGACTAATTCTTGCACCTTGCGACCTGGTTATCCGAAGACGCCTTTATGGTAGCCAATTAGCGCCCGAGAAAAGTGTTGCAGTCGAAGATCGGTAATGAAGAAGTTCAGGTTTTATAATGAATGTACGTTAAGCGGCTCGTGCTTTGATGCCAATTAGCGGGATTATGTTACGAATGGAACTGTCTCGAGATAAACAATGTCAACTGAGGCGTGAGCTGCATATCATCCGTTTTTCTATGGTACAGAAAAAGATAAGGATGTCTCTTGTAACTCACGAGCCATAGGGGTATATCATTACGATAAGTTGAATCTCGTCGTAAAACATGAAATGGGAGAATATGAAATCTTGCGTTGTAGTATCAGTATAACGTAATGTCTGAGGGGAATGTGAATCTTATGCTTATAGGATCTCCTGCAATCGTGGGTGAGTCTTTAAGATTAACAGCTGTTCGTAAAAGTGATTTTACTATCAATTATGAGCATCTTGTACAGAATTTGCTGTATTAATTCATAATTTGTATTCCGTAGCTCTTTAATTAGTTCATTAAATATTTATTATGGATTAGATATCAAAATACCTAATATTGGTTTTACTTTCATAGAAGCAAGACTTATCGACAAATTGCTCAATAAACTAAAACTATATCCGTAACTACATCCATAACTACAAAACAAGCAAATTACGAGGTGATTAGAGGACATGACTGTCAATGATAATCTCCCTCGAACCGGATTGCCATCCCGCGACTTTCGAATTAGCATATAAATATCGGGGAGCGGACGATCGGCATAAGTTTTTCGACAGGGCTAGACCACCAGATCCGGGAGGTCATGTGGCTTGGAAAGTTACCCATCCACATCGTTCGCGCATAATTCACACTGTTTTTAGTGTGAGTGAATCATTGGGATGGTGGGTGACTGGGTGATTCTATAAACGAAATTCGTTTCTCAGTTTCTGACCTGCTACGGTGGCCAGATATATTGAAATTCTGAAGGCGTGGCGAGTGAATTAGCTGTCCGAATCACCACTGAACATCGATGGCGATTTGTCACGCGCGACTCTGATTTATTCCTCACCGAAAAGCGCCAAAGGACCAATCCTCTTCCAAAGAGAATTTGAAGGAATTATTCATGCATGCTGCTACCTGGTTCTACTTTTTGCAAATCAGAGTAGATCTCTAGGTCGATTGTTAGATACAGGAAAGAGGAAAAGGAATTTTAATAGGAATGAGAATCTTCAATAGTGATTATGCAGTAGAAAATCTGAGGCTATTTGGGTCTTGAGCTAGAACAAGTTGAGTCTTGCTTCTTCATTATTTTATCTCAGGAAATATCCGTTTCTTCAGATTCTTCGAGTGCATCTGTGAACCACTCTTATTGTGCTGTTACGTAAGGCGCAGTTATCTTTAACAGGCACGAAGGAAGCAGTGGCTATCTTAACACACCATTGTTATTCGAGTAATGGGTTATGAAACGAGTAAGGTACCCAATTCTAAGGTAAGAGCAGCGCTCCCGCTATTGCCAATGCCAGTAAAGTCTGCGTCGCAACTGCGCTACATTTGCACAATTGACTTTATGGTCGAGGCATAAAGGCGGACCTTATGAGCTGGCGGATAATCGTCTGTCGCTGCTCCAACCATAGGCACCAAGGTTTTCAACTTTTTTAACCTTTCCACTTGGTTGTTATTGAGGAAACGATCAGATAACGATTCTTGGTATATGTAGGTTCAAAAGCCATTTCTCCATACAAGGAACAATGAATTTCAGAAAGATGTCTCTATTATGTTGTTAAATTCGTGTGTAGTGGATATCCACAGTCCCTCCTCTTGAACTCGTATTTTACTCGACTTCTTCTTCTAGTATATCATGAGGAGAATCCTCACATGGAAAAGAGGGGGGGGGGGTAATAAGAAATGAGGAAAGTAATCACTTGGAGGGTAGGGTATAGGAAGCTGTTGTCTCTGAGGAGAATCCTCACGTGGAAAAAGTTAGCGAGGGGAAACCTCTCGCTAGAAGTGTACTGGAGGATGTTGGGAATCCAGTGAAGGTAGTCCGGAGTGCAATTTTTTGAGTAGTTTGTATTTCTATATTAGTACAGGAAAACGTCGAGGTGGGTGTTTTTTGGGAGAACACCCCGTCCTTGCGGGGAGGAGACTCCTCGTCTCTCCTAGGCTCAAGTTCGTCCTTTTATAGGCCTTACACCCCCATGTAGACATCGTGCTTCCCCTTCAACTTTCCCTAAGATCCTCTAGAAGATTCTAGAAGGTTTTTTATCATAGGAAAGTTTGCGAGAGATAGTGGCCCTGTGTGAGGGAGCGAGAGGGCAAGTGTGGCCTGGCAAGTACCGGAACCCTTTTTTTTTGTTGCGCTAGCGAGTCAGGACTCACTTGTCGAGTTTCCCTAAGGTTCTGGAAAATTCCAATGAAGCGTCGTACAGAAAACGAAAGTATTTTCTAGAAGTGAAAATCTTTCGTTTTTTTTATATTTCACGGATAGCGCGTATGACAATGTCTTTAAATATCCACAAATTGAAGAGCCTATTTTTGTCACCTAATATGAGATCTTGATTTCTGATAGTTTCAGAGGTCGAAAACGGGGGTAGAATGGTTTCTTTCCTATTGCTTCTTGTTCTGCTGTCTTATACATTGAGTTATCGCGAGGTATGCACCATCATTGTCAGAATGTGCTTCGTAATCATTTGCATGTAGTATATTATGCTATCAGGAATCTTTATTACATTATCCACATGTGGTATCTTATCGGTAATCTATAGCTTATGATAATAGGTATCGTATCGATAAACCTTACACCATAAGTTACACAACTGATGGATTGTATCTGAGTGTTTTCCATGAACTTGAGGAAGTGGCTAGTGTTTTGCTTCTGTTCCTTGTTGGGTGTTGTTCTCGGTGTTGTTTATATTCAACTACTTAAGTATGGATATGCTAATTTGGAGTGAATCATCAGCTCGATCACCAGATTAGTTGCTTTCTCGGTTGGCTTGGTTTGTTGTCATCAAAGTTCTAGAACAGCAGCATAATTACCATACTGCTCCACACTGTAATCATTATTGGTTATCAGAAAACACCTAAATCATTCTTTTCCGGCCCACCCCACACTTGTCGACCCTCGTGGACTAGTCGCTCATGTTTCGCCGAAAGTGACGAGGCAAAAGTAAAATAATGATCGAGCTTTGCGTGTAACGCAGGAGCTAGCATACTGTACGCGATAATATGGTAATACCTCAGACGATAGGATCGCATTCATCCAGCGTGGCACAGTGAGTGCAGTAGGAGTCATAGATAGTGAGCTAGACTCTTCGTGCTCTGCGTGTTCGCACCGAGAAAGTGCGCCACGTGATTCTAAATACGACGAAGCCGACAGAAGACACGCACGAAGCCAGGGAGAGACGACGCGTATAATACACCTTGTATGTAATGTACGCACACACCAACCAGTGCTTGCAACTTACACGCTGCATGTGTGCTCGACCGTGTGTTGTTACCTTACGAAGTATCTAACGCGTTAATTATACTTTTATCTCTACCCGATTATCGCACCTAATCTATTTGACGCTGTATAAAGCGTTTGTTCTGCGTCAACCAGTATTACTGGTCTGCTTGAAACTTTGTAGACTCTGTAGACTTTGTGGTTCGATTATCCTCGGAATTATCTTTCGAAAAGCTCTGGAAGAAGGTAGAATAAGTCATAATTTAAAAACTCGCACCTAACGTAGGTTTTAACAAGCTTGTGTTCTCTCATATATGGTACCGGGTAAGGATACCTCCGGATTATCGATTATTTTATTGGCTTCTGAGGGGTATAGCTGCTATATCGCTGACTCCTCAGCGATATATATAGCAGCTGCTCGTCACGCTTTTTGCACAGGAACAATATCGCCCTGATGTTAATTCTCCATTGATTACCACTGGTGGAAATTTACAACTTGTATGAACTCAACAGGGAGTTGGCACAGTAGTGGACCAAATTCTATCTCATTATATCTTTTGTTCTTTCAGTTAATCTTTTGTACTTGTTAAATGCCACACAATTTGTCCTTTGAATAATATTTGTCGAAGGTTGCATGAAACTGTTTCGATAACGGACACCAAAGGTTTCAGCAAATCGTTTTTCTTCCTGTGGTTAAGAGTGACTCGGGTGAGTTTGAGCGAGCGATTGATTTTTTCGTGTTAGCAATAGACATCGGAGAGGACTGTATCGAGTGAGACGAACGTGTGCCCTTGGTTAAATAAGCGAGGGAGAAAGACATACGAGGTAAAGCTTGCTCCGACAGCATTCCATCTCGTCGCCGGGTTAGGTGTAGACTGTAGAGACGAGTACAAGTAACAAGCTTAAGGGCCGCGACACACTGAAAAGTACATCCTTACTTAAGTACCTACCTACAAGCAATAAGAGAGAAAGAGATTGGAAATAACAAGGAGCAAAAAGAAAAAACTTCTGTCTCTCGTGCTTAAGCTTCTTATTTTATCTCATCCTGCATACCTCTTCTTGCCGTTTGCATCAAAGTGTTTTTGCCTCGTGTCATGACCCTAAATAACAACCTTTGAAGGTTTACCTTCCGGAGAAGCTGATTTCGAACTTTACTTTATGCAATGCCTCAGTCTTCTGCACTTGTGATTAATAGGTATAGGAATTAGAGAGGGAAATACTTTAAAAGGAAAATAATTTGAAAGGGCAATAATTTATGGAGGAATTAAAAATGATATTTGACTTCTTCCTTGTTTTACGATCAATTTTGCACTTAAGATTATGGGGTACGTTTGACGCCAAAGATGGGATTAAACTGTTAAGGGAAGTGGTGCTTTTATGTGCAGTTTATTGTTGACCTTCGTGGCGCCATTAAAGCTAGAAGCGACTCGTAGCGTTTGACTGACGATACAGGCACCATAGATCCATATGTCAGAGAAAGTACAAGGCGTCAGTGTCAGCAACCCACGCTCTTCAGGATGGAAGCGAATGAGCAGCGTGGGCAGGCACTAATGGGAAACTGCACTATCGACCAAACGTGGACGAATCGACGTGGATATACCAGTGTACGTACCATGTCGTACGTATTCCTTATAAAATGAGATTTCGATCTTGGCTATTAAATCGTTTAAAACCAGTCACTCGACTTCCGTCCTCTCTTCTCTCCTTACCTCGTTACGTGCCGTAAAATGTTTACGGCCATATACGCCGTGCTACAACGTGATGCGTTGTCCGATAGGATAAAATTGCAAGAACATTGATCTTTTTTTTTCCAACTCTGATGCAGTTTATCTTTTTTATTACCATACACTTTCAAGTTTCAACCACTTCTTCAACAATGAACTTATTCATCGCTTAGTTTCTTCTGATTACCAACCAGTTTATCTGTTTACCAGTTTTCTACTATTTTTCGTTTGTTTGAAAGAGATTGGCTTTGAGAAGATGATCTCGCTAATAATCGGGAAGTAGCTGCGGGCACGCTTAGTATCCTACCTCTGAGTGACAATTAGCGCGAGCTAAGTGGGTGTAAAGTCATATGTAAAGAGTGCTTCAAAGCCGGTCGTGGCCACGAGGCTTACCCAAGTTCTCAATTCTCTTTCTGGTTCTCGGTGACACCAACTAGAGCCTCACCAACAAGAGCCATGTAATCCCCTTGCAGAACCAAATACCTCAATACTTGGTTGGGTCGCTTTTGCCAATTACTGCTTCTAACGCATTGCCAAGATTCCAGGAAACCTGTGTTCATTCTAGATCAATTATAGTCATTTACTATTATTTCAAAATGAAAATTAGTATGGGTTGGACGAATCTTGGTTCTGAATTCTCAGATTAATGCACCGAGGTTAAAGAAAAGATGTGAATGGTCTCTGGCAAGGGTGAAGGCGTGCATGACGAGATGTCATCGGTGAACACTGAGCAAGCAGCCGACAAATTATTCTCGGCGCGGAGCCAGCGGCGCTAAATTCAGAGTAAACAAAGTATCCAACAAATAAACAAAACAAATACGCTAATACCTTTCGAATCCCAATTAACGAGAATCGTTTAATTTGCACTGGCACCCACCCGCTTCGTCGCCCAGGTGTTAGTGAATTGAACTGGAAGTGAAGTGGGATAGCGAGATGCATACACATGCGATCCAAAGAGCAATAGTCTCTGGTGACGCATAGCTAACTAGTTCTCATTGAATGGACAACAGCCACTACCAGTATCGGGAATCCTGCTTATCTATGCTATCAATCCGTCAATCTACTTATCTATGCTATCAATCTACTCATATCAAATCGAGACGCTTTTCACTTTGTTGCCCATTTTTAGCCCGAAACCAATAGTGAAATCGGGTTATGTTACAAGAATCACTGCTAGATTGCTGACGAAGAACTTTCTCACAAATGGCGAATCAAACCTTTCCGCGAAATGCTTCTTTTTGGGTCGCTTGGAATTGATCCTTATTCTGATTTAAATTTACACTCATGCTGGGAAGAGGACGATCAGCTTGGTCGATAACGAGGGACGCATTGCTATTCCCTGGATAATCCAACCCACACGCCGTTCGGCCCAACTCCCAGTGTGTTTAATCAAGTTTTCCGCGTTGCGAGCAGACACATTGAAAGCCCGTCAATCTCACTCGGGCGAATGCTGATTTACTGCTTTTGCACGCTCATCACGCCTCTATCAAGGTTGGAGAGAAAAAGATTCGACGAGCGAGCACACACGTCCGTGATGGTGTTGATCACTCTGAACGCCGTCCGATCAGACACTTTTTACGAAAAGAGTTCCAGGGAAGCCAAGGTGCAACTTGAGGACTGCGTCCAATTCGCCGACGTGTACAATATTCATCAGAGATCGAAGGAAAATTGGTAGAGGATAAGATGAGAGAATGATTAGTTGCTTTCAGGGGTACCAGTGAACATTTAGCAACTGTTTGACACAAATGTTGAACTTTTTTTTGTAAATTGTATATTAATATTGTCTAAACCATTGTTGTTTGGATATATATATTTAGCTGCATTTAGAATTCGAATTCGTCTGTCTTTTGGCAATGCATCCTTAGCACGTCCTTTTCTTGCGGACGTGACACAAAGAAGAAGGAAACGCCGAGCCGTTCCGGGTTACCTAAGAGCACCCTGTTAACACAATGTGAGATTTATCGCTGAAGGACCCTTGCAACAGACAAGAGTCCTTTTCCTTTAACTTCTACCGATAGATACAATGCGGAAAATCAAAAAGGAAAGCCTCTGCTCCACTACCTTCGAACTAAAGGAATTTCTTTGAATTTCCGGTTCATGTTGTAGCAGTCGGCGCCTTAGAATCTTATATATTCTTGGAATTTAGGACTGTCTTTAAACTTTAGACTCTTTAGAGATTCGTCAAGGTACTGACTCTCTGATTTAGCTTTAAACTTTCTCCCTCTTTTTGGAATCTCTGATCAACGATTTTCTGTTGAAACAACTATACACTCAGAAAAAAACTTGATTTAAATCAAAACTTTTATTTTAATAATTCATGGTAAAAATTTCTTTATAAACAAGAAAAACTTTCTTCCTTTTAAAATAATTTTTTTTTCATTCAAACAAAGTTTATTTGCTTCAAATAAAATTTGTTTGAATTAAAGAAATGTTTCTTTGATCGTATAACAATGCTACAATTTTTTTTTATTCAAAGAAAATTTCTTTGATTCGAAGAAACTGTTTTCTGGGTATAGTTTAGATTAATTTAAATGAATATTCATCTGAATTTCTATTTGTGAGGATTGTTTTCCTTTTTTTTTTAGTTTGAAGCTCATGGATTGTGAGAATTAAATCCCTCGACTAAAGGTCGATTGTTCCTCGATTCTGAAATCAGTGTGGTCATATATGTCGAATTGGGCGTTTAAGCCGGCTAGAATCCGATTCCGTGCAAGCTTCTTAACGTGATGTGTACGTGGACTGACAAAAAGCAGTCGGTCTCCCAGGGCCCTCACTTTTCAAAGCAGGTTTTCTATCGTTGGCCCTCCCGATTTCTTCCTCAACGCGCCACAGGTGGCTTAATACGAGGTCAAAGAACTGTGAGCATGACGCTTGTCCCTTCCGTATATCTCGTCCCTAGAGGCTTTTTCAGCCTTACCGACGAGTTACAAAAAGGTCGAGGAAAAAACACGTTTTCTTGACTATACAAGAATTATATTCACTTTAGTAAAACCAAATCTTTTTCCGATTTAAGTTTTTGAGGGATATTTTCAAAAATAGACTCGTCTGAATTTGGAAGGATTTAAAAAAAAGTATTGGTCGTTTGGCGTCCTTCAGGCTTAAATGAAATAGTTATCAGAACAAACATTCTTGGGTGCTGACTTTCTAGGCTTGAAGAATGAGGAGACGAGTAAGGAGACTCATTAGCAGCAGACAGTTGACAGAACAATGCTGAATCCCAGTTTCTTCCTTTTCTGAAGTCTTTTTCGCCTCTCTATTTCTCTTTGCACAATGCACACGGCCTTGCCAGTAAGCAGTAACCAAGAATCGAGACCAGGTGCGTCTGTTTTTTTTTTCAAAGCGCTTAGCCATCTTGCCCCATCGTTGTTACTCATAAAAATGGCCTTTGTCTCATCGAGCAACTCGCAAGCTCTGCTCCAGGCGTCTTAAGTGTTCCATAAATCGTCCTAAGAGGCTTTCATAAAACGTCACATCGAAGAATTCATTGGCAGATTCACTAGACGTCTCTGCAAAAGAGGCCGCGATGGTTCTTAAATTTAATTCCATGGTATTTTGCATAATCGAATAGTCTACTCTTTTTCAGGGCAATGAACCCTTTTGATCTTGCCATTTATTATTCAAGAGATAAATATTTCAATTTTATACTCTCAGCTTGGATCTCGAAACGAATAAACAAGTGCTAAGTAATTGAAAGGAAATAATTACAGAAAGCAGATAATTATACAGGAAGTAGATATAATTACAGTAAAAAGAAGGTCGATTGTTTCAAACGCCCACTTTTTAATTTACTGAATATATGCTACTCTATAGAGTGAATTCAGTGAAAAATAGACTAAAACCTAAACAAATAACTTGAACGACAAAGCCGCGTGCTAATTTATTAGTACTTCGAGACACGAGTCATTGTCGGTGGCAGCTTCAGAGTTCGGACAGGCGAACAACCGAAACGCATTAGTCACTCGTCTCATAATTTGTTCACTTCTATATTTATACACGTCGAGCTGTGCCAACCTCGTGAGATGTAAAGACACCCGCGGATAAAGCTTTTGCTCGCCACCTTTCTGTAGTGACAATGAACAACGTTGGGTAACGCTCGACAAACATCGCGAAACCAAAATAAATTCCGATCGGCAAACATGACCCTTGAAAGATGTATTCAAGCGCTAACAGTCCCATTTCTATCACCTCCTCCAACATTTCACAAATTCCGGTACGGATTCATCATTTGGGGTGAGCATATTTCACATTGGAAAGCATTCAGCTCGTCATTTAGTGTTAGAAAGGTTCTTAATTTGAATGCCATTGAAAATGCATATTTCAAAATTTTAAAGCAGCTGTAAATTTATAGGAACTGTTCTTAATTCTCATAAAGTTTTTTATTCATATGCTGTTAATTTTAAGAGCAGTTCTATATTCGGACATTTACAAGTTGGAAGCGATCCAATATACGAATAGATTCAGCTTTCAGAGCGGTTCCAACTTTGAGAACTTCTTAAAGTTTAATAGGTTCCATTTTAGGGTGGTTCTTAATTAAAGTCCAGTTCTGAACCAATATTTCGCCGTCACATTTTCAGGTGTTTCATTATTTTGTTCCTCGTGAAGCTCTGAATATATTGAAGATGAAAATTAAGTACAGATTATAAAATATGATGTTCTTTATAACTCCTGAAGAATTTTAACTAACTACCGGTCTGAAGTATTTCTTTGGGTTCCTAGCTACGTATAACACGAGTCGGACAGGCTGCAATTTACAAGTTTAATATCAACTTAACTCAGTGGCATGCCTAATTGAAGTTTATGATCCTGTCCTTTTCTTTCAAATTTCCTGATCAAGCTGCAAAATCATGAGAAACAGGGTGGTATCGCGACAGTTATGGCCATTTGGCCACCCTTCTTGCGTGAGTCACTCGAAAAAAGAAACTCGCGACACGCAATCACCCTTTTGTTCTATGTATTTAAACGACTCTGCTTTATGCCCTTATTTCCGAGAATTATGTTTTAATTTCACAATATCACCCTCCGATCTTTGACCAGCGACACGTTCTTGTTTATGTATTTTTTGCATTTCCCTCCTTCCGAATGCAGCAAAAAGACATCCATTAATTTCCAGCTCTTTAAGGGCGCGCCAAATCTTTCAAAATAAAACTAGTGGCTGTAATTTGTACTTTTTGCGGAGGGTATTCACAGAATGGTACGGAAATCGCGTTAGGTTTCTGTGCAACGTGATGCTCGAATTGTCGGATGCAATTTATCGCGAATTGGAGTTTTGCATGTCGTCTGGAAAAATGGAGAATTATTAGGTTTCAGTAAAGATGATTGATGTTAAAGTGTCTTTTTTTAGGCGATTTTTTTTTTACCTACTTAGAAAGTTGGAACAAGGTGGAAAGTTTAAAAATATACTTTCGTATAGATTTGTCTAGATTTTGTTATATACTTATAGTTTGCGAAAATCAGATTTAATTAACACCGAAGGTAATTTCATTTAATCTTGACTTGTCTGGCGTTAAATAATTAATGAAAATAGCAACATTTTCAATTGACTCACGCGACTGAGCCGTGAAAAGTGCCATATATCGTACGAGGACACGCAACCTACTTTAACCTTCTCTGTTCTATCTTTTATTCTCTCTCTCTCTTTCTCTCTTGTTAAACTAACTTAATAACCGCGAACACGCCCTCATTTAACCGCGATATCTATGGTTCAGAGGCACGCACTTCGAAACCCGAGATAGTCCGCTTTTTTATCAGGTGCCAAAGTCTCTACTTACACCTTATATAACGAGAATCCACGGATAATGTTGCACACTCCTTCACCAAGAATATCCTCTCTGTAGAAATTATCCTACCGTGTGATGAGATTTGTCTCTGATCAGGAAGTCTGGATTCGTTCTAAGCAAACTTTTCTGTCATCTCAAACACTTACACAGTCATGTGTACACACGCATGGAAAAAGGGGTCCCGGAAATTCAATAAGGAGTCGGGAAATGTAGCAAAAAAGCGTTTGAAAGGGGTGGAGAGTGCACTGAATGAAAATTAGCATTTGAAAGGCTTTTTGTGTTCAGGAAGTGTTCTGACACAAATTCCTTTTCTCCAATCAAATTTCGAGCAAAAAAACTGCTTTTATCTGCAGAAGCAATATTTAGACTGGTAATAAAACGATGCTTTATTTTTCTGTTGCAGGTGAGGAATCGTAATTGGTGTGAAATATGGTTTCCGGAGAAGGTATTCGCAATCATGTTTAATGGATTTTTTTTTGCTCAGAAAGGTGAGGTTTATGAAATATTCAATTATATTTGTTTTTATGAGATCGAAGTGTGGGGAAATGCACTTTGTAGGTTTACTATTCCACCTTGAGTTTTTATCGATTTTTTTTATCGAAACATGTTTTTTTATTAATTCTCGTATGGGAGATTCGACTGATTTAATTAATTTCATCAAATTCAATTTGTCTGAGAGTTTCCTCTAATGATAAATCTTCCTCAATAGAGGAATTAGAAAATGACAAAGCTGTAAACTGTTCAAAGTTATTTACAGGAAACTACTGTTGTATCATCATTGCATAAATTTATGCGCATTAGACGTTTGAAAAGGCGCTTGAAACAAG
>JAUEJJ010000004.1:9261693-9284709 GCA_032164275.1 Synergus coniferae
GCAAAAATAAGATCGAATATTGATGCTGAAAATAATAAATGGGTAATGTGTTTTTATTATTTTTGTGAGATGGTTTGATTCGAATTTCAAAACATTTTTCTGCTCTAATACGACAACATTTATGGTATCAGAGGTAGAAAATCAAGAATTGGATATGAGGTGGTATAGTTCGGATTATATTCTTTACCATTAGGGATATTTGCGAGTCAGCTTTTTTCCCTATTCTCGACGCCCCAGGCAATCGTCTGCTGCTAAAGCTAAATCCAACCCTGCGCACGAGGGTCGTCGCGTAATCTGATTGAGGGTGTTCACTAGAGACAGCTGGTTAGTGGATACGTACTTTTTCACTGCTTCGTTGTTACGAATTCAATTTTTTTCTCTCTTAGTAATATAAAATACAAATTCATCCACCCTTACTCCCTAATCAATAGTCACCTCTTTTATCAAAAAGAAGTAACAATAAAAAGGGACTTGAAAGAAATATGTTTATTTTTTCTACTGAATAGAGAACAAATTTATATTCATTTTTATCCTATTGCATTATTCACTTCTATTATTAAATTGATTCCACTCATCTGAGTTATTGTAGTATATACTAAAGTTGAATTTGTGTTTTTAAAAATTGATTAAGAAACAAGTTGAGCCAATAAACAAGCGCGGGAGTTCGTGTATTCTATTTTAAATATTTATGTTGAATAAACCGGTTGTGGCAGCTGTCACACAAGACAACTTATCCGAATTCCAATCTGTTCCATTTCTTTTTGTTTTGACTTATCATAAATATGCATCGGGCAATTTAATTGAGTTCCTGTGAGAAAGTTCATTAACGTAAAACAACAGACCTGTCATTAAGATCCTCTGTGCAAAGAATAATTAAAGAGTCGTTAAAATTAATCCAGTACTTAATTAAAAAATTTAATGAAAGATTGGAAGCGGTTGACATTACTCAATTTTAACTTATAATACCTATAATATCTTATAAAAGCAATAAAAATATATTCTAGAACGCGTTAAACCTTTTTTCTCACAAAGAACATATTAAATATTCATAATTATTGATTAATTCTAGTGCGCGTGACATATGGACATTGATTCATTTGCATTTAAAATATTTTTTTGTCAATCTGAATGTAAGCCTTTGATGCCGAGTTCAACAACTCTCCATGCTCAGGCAGTTTGATTTTCTACAAACTATGTATTCAGAAACGGGTTTCCATTCACTTGCGGAGCTCCGAGCGATAGATTGGCGCTACTGGTTATATATCGCCTGCATTAATTTATTAACAAATGATGCATTACCATACACACCGTGTAACAGTTCGTCGGCCCATTGTTCGATAAATATTTCGATTACAATCCATAGAAACATATATCGAAACGATTTGTACATATCACGTATAGTGCATTGTCATGCTCATAAATACACTTAGCTTAATTATTCAGTCGTAATATTTACAAATTAAATGCGTCGTTTGCATTTCCAATTAACTTTCGCGGTGACAGGTGTTTCAGTTTTTGAGGATGTATGAGTAACAAATCAATTCTTCCTTTTGATTTTTTTTAAATTGCATCTGCATAAAATTCCATTCCAAAAATCAATCCGCTTAAGCAAATTTCTCGGCAAACTTGGTCGCGTTTGGTGAAGTAAATCGAAAACTAGAGACAACGTCCATGCATTGTTGTAAATAAGCAGTTAACCTTAATTAAGTCGCGCATCGACTGGTACGTGCTCTGAGCACAAAGCGTCCGTGCTCAATAAGCTCGGTACTAAATAATAAATCAATAATGCAAGCTAATAATACACAGTCACGGGAATGCTATAAAACAGCTAAGGACAGACGCACATATAAATAAAGACGCGGCCGGGTAGAGCGCGAGGTCTTTTCGCGAGAAGCGGTTGCCATATGTTCAGGAGGACTACCTGCATCTCCAAAAATAATTACCCCTTAATCGTGGCCTTCTCTTTTCACAAAAAACTACACGAGACGAGCAACTCGTTCTCTCTCAATCCTCTCACACGTGTGTTTGTGTATACATTCTGTAATCCTGTGCTCGATCCTCAGTACCGTCTTTATTTAAAAAGCTTTCAGTCTTTGACGGGTTCACTTTTCTTCCCTTTGCGTTTTAATTATCGTTTAAATTTAAGAAGTATTAAATAAAATGAAGGTATAGCTGTGCATGTATTTTTATTGAATTTAAATTAACGAAATGTATCACTTGAGTGTAATTTATTTCTTCTTATTCCAAAGTTATTATTTGTCTCTTGGTACGACCCTGATGGACACATTCGAAGGTTGCAGAGGCTCGAAGAAGATTACTTGAAATTAACCGTGTAGGCATTTAAGAAAAAGAACGACAAGGTCCAAGAAAAACAACAATCTTGCACGGTTAACATTTTCCAACAGAGCTCTGATCGTAATTATGGTAGAGACCAATGTTCCTGCAACACTCTACACGTTCGGCAATTATAGAGTGCATGCGACCAAAGAAATGGGTGTTAAGATGACTTCAAAAATAACTTGTGTTTCGTACCTTCTTCAAAACCGGTCATTACCCACTTTTAAAAATTGGAACCAATGTCCCCTTAATTTCTTTCTCCATACAAAGTTAAATGATAGTCACCCAAGTGAAAATAATATGCAGAGTTTCTGCAGAATGCTTAAATAAATGAAGATTCAATAATGAATAACATGAAGTTGGACATTCTGCAGAAACTCTGCATAATATTTTTATGGGGCATCAATTCTTGGAATTAAAATGAACTTCAAAAGATACCTTTTGATTGAACAGCCTCGGTGCTCAATTACCTCTAAATTATCTGCTCCATATTTGCAACGAATTTACGGATATACGCATTAAAATTTCATTCGCTTCGAGATGAGTGTTAAAATTAATAATTATACTAGCAATTCGAGGCATTTGCTGAACTATCGACATCACACGATTGGAATTTCCACTCACGTGTGCGATCACGTAAATTACCGCTTTCATAAATTTAACGTTGACTGACAATTATCAGATTCGACCATCGAAATTCATGGGAATTGCAATTGCTAGGTAATTTCGACCGGTATTTTACCCGATCTGCGTATGATGCAAGCAATCGTATATGCTCTGGGATAATCTGGCTGGCGCGATCCCTCTTTTCATCGAATCAAATGACGCAATGCAACGACCAATTTAATGCTTTCGCAATCATAACGTCTCTCGTGTAAGTAAACGCATTACGCGCAAACGTTCGCAGCTCCAGGGCAGTGTGTGCAAGTAAAACCACCGTTTTCTCAGATTTCGCTTCATCATGAACCAATTATGCGCCGCTGTGGTGAACGACGGACAAATAGCTGACGAGATGATGCTGCTTTTGCGCGGATGAAGTCGAATTTAGATTGGAATGCTTTTACGCCACTTTGAACTATTCTCAGCCACGCGGAACTTTATTCGACATTTCTGACGGATCGTCGATCTTCTCTGAGCGAGACACTGCTTACTGGAATGTTTGGACAAGACAAATCTTGCTGTTTATTTGCTAGGAATGTATAACTGCTGTATATTATGCGTCGCCTTTGAGGATTTGATACTTTCAGGGAATTTTCCTCTTTTGAGTCAGTTGCAATCTCATTAGTTCCAAATTTTGGTCTGATCTAATTATTCTGGTCTAATAAAGTACCCAGATAGCTTGCTCTTTACCATATTAATATATATGTATAATGTATATAACTATATATGAAAGCAGTGGCTGATCTCAGAAACGATTAAGAAATATCATTTCCTCCTTTCTATACGAAGCGTATATCATAATTCTGATTTCTCATTTATAAAAGGCTATATTATGGTATGACCTATGGCGTCGTTTTGTAATCCATGAATTCTCAGCTCCGCAATTGCAAAGAGTATAGTGTCAGTCAGAGGTTATGGGAAAGACTGGTCGTATAGAGTAATGTCACGCCTTGTCGGCCAATCGTGTACATGTGCATACACACTTATATCTCTTCATACACATATCGAACAGGGGTTAAGTTTTAATACCAGCAACGCCCAGCTCTCGATGCACTTTCCAATCATTTTACTTTCACCATGTGTTGCTGACGTTCTTTTACCGTGTTCATTCACTCAAGCCAGCCAAGCGGCGTGATGAGTTTATACTTTTACCAATCACAGAGAAGCGAATTGAGACACAATTTTCACTTTAGCATCATCTTCTCCGTTTGTATTTTATTTAGAAGTGCCTTTCAAGTATCAACATTTTGCTCTCGTATTCTTCCCTCATGAATGTAATACAAACTCGAGAAAATTCCCTCTTAGCCATTCTCGGAAATGGTTCGCTGTCACAGCAAAAGTTTCCCCCGCGATTTAAAGAAATCGACATTCCCAGCGATGCTCGCCAATCGCCAGGGTTTCCATTCGAGATAAATTTCCCGAGCATTTCTACTCCCCTTGAAGAAGAATTTCAAAGCCAGAGTGCCATCCATGCATAAAATAAAATAAAGTAAAAGGATGAGAATCGAAGGGTGGTCTTTTTCTTGAGATAAGTTGTCGTTACGTTCATTGATGGGTGACCCATTCCGCGGAGTGAATGTGCAGAGGGGGATGTTAGGATCTTTCAAGGCGGGGGTTTATCTTGTAGATAATGCAGAACGGTACCTGAAACCGCGGCAACCAATTTCTGCCGCGCAAGCGGAACACGCCGCAACCGAATCAGAATACAGCTGTGATTCCATAAATAACGCGAGCGCCGCTTCCACTTTCGAGGGAGAATGGTAGTCGGGAGGTATGCGCAATGAATTATATTTAGGAAGGGCTGGTCTAAGCTGCTTGTCCTCGTAAAGTAGTCGAGCGACTATACACAACCAGTGTCAGCCTTATTCAGTCACCCTCTGCTACGTTTCCTTCTCCTCATTCTCATCACAGGGTTCCCCATCTCAAGCTTCTCTTTTTCCTGGACCCCGACCCTCCATTTCTTCGGTTCTGCTTCCTTCTTCCGAGAAATTACGTAATCATCCTTGTCCCAGACGTCGAGCCTCGCCACTTTCCTCCTTCCACTAATTCCACTTTTAAGCCCTTTTCTCAAGATTGGTCGCTTAATGTCATTCGTTAAGATGTTACGACGTTAAGAAGACTTTTCATGCTAAGGAAATTTCACATTGGCGTTTGGATGACCCCGTAAATAATGTTAAGGTGCAAATTTTCCTCGAAATGCGATTCAGGTTCTTGTCTCGATATTATAACTCTTGAATGTTTCAAAGTTATGATGAAATTGATGTTCGGAACGTTTTTCGGTAATGAGAGATTTTTTTTGTAAAAAGCATGAGACTTTCATTTGATTAATTAATTAAAACAATTTCATTGTTTTAATTAGCTTCATTTGATGTCCAAAGAATTCTTAAACAGTTTCATCCACCTATCCCTTTAGGATCAGCATAAAATTTTAGCTCTCGAAATTAGGGGATTTTTAATGATTTTTTTGTGTTTAGGGGTTGATTCTGGGGAACGTTGCGAACTTCAGTTTCATGAGTTATGAACTATCCAAAGTAGGCAGTTCTATTTTTCGAAAAAATGTCATCTCTTCTATCTAAAAACGATTAATCTCGCATAATATATCCGATAATTAGGATGATACGGAGACACTGGCCGGGAATGAGTTGGAGATCCGAAGCTAGTGAAGGGAAGTGAAAGGGGGAGGATGAGCATGGGGTGTCGAGACTCAATGGCCGACTGAAGCGCCGGAGGTTATTAGTTTAGGAAGCTACGAAGCACCTCGAAACAGAACCCCTGCATCCAACAATCTCCGCAAGTGGAGCGTAATCGGTATAAACAGCAAAAAGCCAATGAACCCGTCTCTGTTTTATCGCCATCCCCTTCCTTCCCTTTCAGCTTTTATGATCTTCTCCCTTTTCCGATTTTCTTCCTGAATGGCAATCTTTTCCATGCCATGATTAGAAACGCGGTTGACTTGATACTATTTAATTTAATTATACGTGCACAAAGAAAAAATGTGAAAAGTGATTGAAGATTTTTTTTGATTGATGATATTTTTGTGTTACAGTCCAAGCAGCACGGCGCTGGGTTCGCTGGATCAACTGAAGGAGTACCTGACAACAGCGGGAACTTGCAAATGCGGTCTCGAGTGTCCGTTAAGGCCTGAACTGGTCTTCAACTTTGACCCCAAGGTACGTTCAGTAAGAGGTTTGATGCTGCAATTAAATTACTCACAACTTTCTTTCAAGGCTCGTAAAATTATTTCTGACGAGCTTAACTTGTGTTAATATCAAAACCGAGCAAAACTTTGCACCATCTTCAAGAAAGTTTAATCAAAGTCCATTTAGGATTATATTAACGGTCTCGTAAATCATCCGGATAATGAATTTATTTCTAAATGTGCTGTTGTGACTTTGTTGACCCAAAACACCGCTTTCCTAAAAGCGAAAGGATTATCGAACCTCTATTTGTACTTTTGGGTGAGAGAGTCTTTTGGATCGGTCTGAATGAATTGTGCGACAACAAAGTCAATTTTCTCCCTTGTCGCGTGGCTCTTGAACCGATCTGGCTCGTCACCCACAGTCCGGTTTAGAAAAGGCCTGAAAGGTGAACTCGTTGATCCGATAGTCCAATCCTACCCTCGCCACATTATTCCACTTGGAAGCGGAGGCACCAAACGCCAACGTGTAATTATCCGAACACCTGCTCTCACCTTCTGTCACCCTTCCATCTTGCAATTAGAATTATCGCGATCCCGACAATTCAAACTGACGAGGGCTCAACAAACATTGTTATGGCACATGTTTTTTTCATTTTGAAGAGCTGGAAAACAGTGTGAAATATGCTATATTAATTCATAAGCACATTTTTATAATAAAAAAACTGGCTCAGAATTTATTACAGGACTAGATAAAGAGAAGTGAAAAGGAAAGTTCTTTAATTCGCTTCCGGATTTTTTGTTGCAGCGAAACGCCCCCTTGCTTATGTTAATCTTATAAGGTGGTGCATTTGTGGAACCGGCGCGTCCCACGGAGTTGCGTGCCCTTAATTTAGTTCTTTTCTTTTTACACGGTTCCCCTAATTCATGCAAGTGTGTCGGTGCATCGCCATTAATCAGACACCATAACTATCTGCCGATCTTGGGATACGATGAAACGTCTACTCCGAGAGAAATGACGTCTTTGCACAGGACCCTCGAAACTCCCAGCCGTCTGTCCTTTTTCAGAGGAACTGGCCCTTCCGTTGAATATGCACCCCTAAAATTCACGGAAATTCTCTTTGGTCGAATTAATGCCGCTATTTAAACTCTTTCCTTTGGGAATTTTCTCTTTGGAAATCTTTTCTTTGTCTTAGAAAACTAATTACGCAGAACACGAAAAATTCTTCTCTCCTCCATTGAGCTGTTAAAGAGACAAACCAATCGGAATTGAAAGGACAATAGTGAAGCAAATATAGAGGATATGTGAATCGTTATCAGACCTAAATTTTCAACAGGCTGGAACCTATTCGACGAATGCTAGTTCAATGCAACGAGAAACCGATAACTGCTTGATTTACGCTTTGACGATATGTTTCATTGTTTCCTGCAGCGAAGGAAACAATACGACGTAAACGTACAAAAGGGCAGTAAATATAAATGTCAGTTTGTGAATGTGTAGTTCGCACGAGAACGCGGCGCTTAGCCAGGTGAAATGTTTTCACGAAGTCGGTTATTCTATGGAGTTATTTCAGTTCATTAGCATCTCTATGAACGAGGATGACACGGGCAAGTCGTGCATTAGCGAGTGCTTAAGTAGGCGTACGGCTTGCACCAAGACGTTAACGAAACGTACCCCTCGTTACCAGAGACGTCCAATGTCTGGCTTGTTTCAACTAATTCATAAACAACTCGTCGGGTTCCCTCTTTATTCACAACGAGCTGCTAACTTTCTACTTTGTTTAGCCTTGCCAATTCAAACCTGCACCAAAAATAAACTGAAACAACGACTGTCATGATGACAAATATTATTTGCACAACTTATTGTATCGTAATTTTAATAATTATGAAGATCGTCTTATTGTCTTAGGTATTTCAATTTTTTTTTCCCTAGGGTGAATGAATTTCGCAGTCTTTTTTGCTTTTTAATAAAATGTCTCCTCGAATATTTCATTATCCAAAACCACTAGCTTTGAAAACTCGGAGGGTATCGAGCAGTTTACAAGTTCGCAACACAGGAATTAAGGAGGGCGAAAGAGTTTCTGACAGCAGATCCTCTTTGTATTTGCTTAAAGGGGTCCGAAGTGAGGGAACTAAAACCAGAGAGGAAAACTCGCGAGCTTCCCACAAACGCAAGGGATTTGAAATCCCGTATTCCTCCGCTTCTCCCCATCTCCGACACTTTGTTCTCAACTTCTTTTCCGGCCTTTTTGCTCGATCAAACAGAAAACAATACCGCGATGGCCAACCAAGGCAGATAAAATAGCGATAAAATTGTCCAGGAACAATTTCCTGGCCGTTAGACACCTTTCTGAGAGACAATCGCTTCAAAGGTATTGAGCTCTAAACTGTGAAATTGAAACGCTTTTTTCAATTGATAAAGGAAGCGACGATATCTTTGGCAGAACAGTTTTGAGAAGAATTTCTAGCATAGAATTCGTCATATTTCTGAGAATATAGTAGTTGGTACATCGTATAAGGTTCATATGAATGACGTAAACAATCTCAAAGTTCCGCTCTGGTCCCGTTTCTATGCTGAGCGCACAGGCATATCCGATAATTCCGAGGATAATTTGATTTCCTTCGAATTGCGGAGGCTGCTCCGCGGAAATTGAATTCCTATTAATAAAAACGATATCGCTCGTTCGTTCGTTGGTTCGTTCGTTCGTTCGCTCAACTGCTCTCGCCTACCACCCCCTTTTTCTCTGATTCCGTCTCTCCAACCGATCTGCGGCGCACTATAAATTTATTACGCTCATTAAAGATGAAGTATAGCCTCGAGTCTGTTCGATGTTTGTAAGCGTTAATGCGATCGTACTGTAGAAACGCAAGTTTCGAGTTAATGGACTCCATTCTACGAATATTTATAGCGCAAAACTTCCGATGCTCGCAATTTCATATGCTTTGCAAATTAGATACAACTTTACTGTTGGAAGGGTACAAAAGGATCAATGGGTGTTTGAGGAATTGTAATGGGGTTCTGGAATATAAATGAAACTGTCAGTGTTCGGAGAGGCTTTCTGCAGTTTTTTTCTTTTCCCTGGTCAAAGGTCCAAGATAATTGGATTTCATCTGATGGAACTATGTCTGCAATTCAAGGATTTCAAATGTCAATAAAAGAACGTAATAATTCAGATAACTCTTTGAAAAGACTCAGCTTCTTCAAAGAGAACAAAAGGACACCCCTTAAAAAGCGTCCTCTCTGATCGACGAACCTCGCATCATCCTGTCGCTCTTACTTCTTCACGTCCCCTTCCTGACTGAAGTACCCAATTAAAAGTCCGACGGCCTTCGTTTCACGCTCGGCTTTCTTGGAGGTCTTGAAAAAGCCGGAAGCCAGCGAGAAAATGCAGCTTCTGTGCACGTGGAGTGTCGTTAATAGAATTTTATAGGGCTGGTGCCGAGACTCTTGGGGTCGAGATGACAGAACCAGGGGATCTGGCTCGTTGGCTTGGGGTTCCTTATCTCTTCTCCTCGAAATTCATCTATCGGCTCCATTAAGTGGTCATCCCCAACAGAACAAAAAATATCTCGAACAAACCAAAATATCTGGAGAAATATTTTCTCCACTCTCTCTCTCTTCGCTCTGTAAACGAGAAATTGATAAGAAAACGAAAAAAAAAAGCTTATAAAACTGAAACACTTTCATCTCAAAAGTCTCATTCCTACACACTAACTTCCCTCAGTTTATTTAATCGAGCGAGGGCAGTTGCACTCAGTTCTGATCCGTCCTTAACCACCTTAATTAGGTACAAAAGGAATTCAGCGCTCGAGTTTCGAATTGGATTCAGCACCTGCAGCTCGAAGAGAGTATAGGGCTGGGGTTGGAGTTGGGGGATTCACAACGCGCATTGCAGCAGGAGCAGTGACAGCAACAACGTATCGAGAATGGTGGTCGGGGGGTTGTGAGTGAGAGAGTGTGTGGGTGTGTACGTGCGGGGGTGGCATTGCCGGGGACACTTGAGGTGAATGTTTTGCGAATGGTCGGTAGATGTCTGGTTTGCTCGAGGCTGATATCGACCTGGGTCTCGGGTCTGGAGCCGCGCTCCTCGCCTCCCCCGACCACCCCCACCGTTTCCTCATCCTACTCCACCCCTTCGTTTCTCTCTCCTGCAGCGCTCAAAGTTCATGTCCGTTTCATATGTCTCACCTCGTCCCATCTCGGATTCCGACTCCTCGTCTCACTCCCTCGGGAGCCGTGGGCGATCTGTTCTCGTTCCTGCAAGTCCCGGGACCCTGTTCCGCCCTTCCTTACCAAGTTCACCCCTTTCTTGCTCTCCCACCCCTCTCTTTTCTCCTGGATCTCGCCCGCCACTCACCCGACTAACTTCCACCCCCTCCCCCCATCCCCACGACTGCTCGTTCTTAGGGTAGGGGCTTTAGAAAAGCTCACGAGAATTGGGGTTGGGGGTTGTGGGTAGTGGGTTGAGTGAGCCCCCCATTCTCGCTTCCATAGCTTCGTCTTCAATCCACTCGCTTGTCTAGAACAATACGACCCGTACAACCGAATCCAACTGAATCTCTGAGGATACATAGTGCGCTGTCATAGATCTGCCTTTGGAGATCATGCGCCCTCCGTCGACTTTACTCGCATGGATCGACATTTCCACGCTCAGGCATCCGGCGTCTGACGCAAATATTTGCAAACCTACTACACCCGAGACTCGTATCGAATGTCGGGGAAAAGAACATCGGAAAGCAGTTGACGATGTCACGACTATGAACGACCATACGCTTTTTCACCGACCCTTCAGAGGGTCAGAATGGGGTTTCTCGGGTCAACTATAATGATGGTGTTTTCGGTATATAGGGAGACAAATAGATTTCAGTTAGGGAGTAAATAAAGGGGTTGCAGCATTTATAATGTCAGATTAGAGGTTAATATGTAATAATAATCCTTGTAGAATGTTAACAGCTCTTCTTGGAAAAAGTACTTAGCCTTCGCTGAGCAATTAAACTTCATTACTCATAATAGAGGCACTTATTATGCAAATTCACGGCTTATTAACTTCCTCAGTAGCAAGTTTGTAACACATTCTCACTTGATTTGTTCATCTCACTTTGGTTAGAACCTTGGTATGCTAATTCTGTAAGGAAATCTTAATTGGTCGTCAAGACAAGAGACGTTCTAATTCCTAGTTTCTAATTTCAATTTCAAGCTAATAATGATAAGCCTTAATCCCCTCTAAACCTATAATCGAGTCAAGGTTAATGGAAAACGAGGAGTGTGGCGTTCGACCGCAGTGCTGTGGGCGCTGGGACACAGCGAAAGGCTCTTTAATACCCCACAATGCGAATAATTTATAGCCCAGTCGAAAGTTTGAAGTCGTGATTGTTCTTACGGAAGTAAAAAGCACCCAGCTTATTAAATTCCCACTCAAAAGAAGCAAATAAGGTATAATGTCATTTTTGAAATCACAAAACACTCTATCAAAAATGCCGAAGTTTAATGGGAATATGCAAATCGCGTAAAACCGGAACGTTAATTAATGCAAATTATTCAAGAGGCTCCGAGTTCTGAGACTCTGACGACATCTTTCAACGTTCACGGCTCGCTGATTCCTTTTTGTACCAGCTTGACGAACCTACATTCTTCATTCATTTCAAACAAGATACATCTAACCTTTTCTTATTTTACCCATCCAGCTCTCTTTTATCAGCGACTTTTGAAAAAATTTTGTAATTTAAGTGATATGGAAATCTGTTTTCGGCTCGCTGGCCTTTGTTGTAGATAAGTCGTCGACACTCAACTCCGGAGGTTTTACTGCGTTTTAATTTTCATTCCCGAGCTCACCTGGACTCATTTCAATCGAGATAGCCGCATGTGCAAAATCCTAGCATTGGGTTCTCTCGGCGTGCTGGTATAATTTATGATGAGCCAGAGAGAAACAGTAACAGTCTGCTTCCGCTCGTGAAATATAATTCCCTGCACATTCACGGTTGGATAATCCTCGTTCGCTTTACATGAAAACTTATTACGGAACCAGTAGCACCGGCCCGTCCACCCATTGTTACCCAGCGCTCCACTTCAGCATGGAGCATGACAAGAGCAATTACATTTTTAAATTACGTTACACGATATTAAGCCCTTTCTTTCTTTCCGCCCCCATTTCCACCTCGTCCGCACCCCCTGCATGCCAACCCTCTAAACGGACCTCCCGCTTTCCTCCCACACTACTGCTGAAATTACTGCTACCTCCTCTCATTTCCTTCACCTACCTCTTTTTCCAGCACTCACATTTTTCTCATTTCAACCGTTTCGCCCTCTTTATTTTCCCTTTACTCGTACTGCGTGCCAGAACAGTCAGCCTCCAATCTTCCGACAATGTCTCGTAAACATGTGCCGTGAATAATAATTACCTTACCACGCTTAGCGAAGAGAAGCATCTCTATTACTTTACCACCGATGAAAACGTCAGACATTAGTCGCCGTGCCTTTCATTGGGAAACCGGGAAAGACCGGGAAATGACCAGGAATTTTATTAACCGCGATCAGGAAATTAGATCAGAATGAGGTACAACGCTTTGATATCTATTTCATGTTTTTCGGATCAAAATGATCGATTTTGGAGATCTACCGAAACTACGAACTTTGTTCCGAATGGAAACAACCCGAACGATGATGCGAATGAAGTTGTAAACGCATTAATGATTTGATCCGCAAAAGTGAAATCATTTTGATCAAAGTGGCAACAATTAGTACTACTACTAATTCATTTACAAATTGATTTATTTTCAAATTGATTTAGTTTCAAATTGATTTAGTTATCCTGACTAAATGAATTAAAATACCAAATGAAATAAAGTAAGCTTCAACATTCTTTCTATAGAAAGCCTAACAATTTCCACCCTTCTGCGAAACTGCTCCATTCAGAGTTTTCAATGCAGTATCGTACAGCGAGTTCATCCAACTTAAAAAGCATTCACTCTCCCACAATGGAGTCATACACGTTGTTATTTAAACTGCTTTTTTAAAACGACTGATCAGCATCAGAAACATCATAATAGTTTTTTTTTTCTTCAATCAGGTTCAATTTCTTTTATTCCTTCCTGATATTATCGGATGAAGTAATTGTTTGAATGTCCCTGGGTTCGCGAGCTTAATGGTCATAAATATTACAGTGGATTTCAAAGTCGGGCGCGTCAAACTTTACAGTAATTTTATTCTTTACTATTACGAAAGAAAGATTTATTCAAATTGGAATTGAAATATCAGGTGAAGCTAAATCAGTATAACCGGTTGGAAAGCCGTCAATAAGCTTCCAAAGCCAGTCGACATCAACCTTCACAGATCGAGAGACAAAGGACTTTGAATACGTGAGGCAAAACCGTTAATTAAGTGCCAATGCTTCCTTTGAATTTGAGAAAGATGTCGCGGGTAAAGTAAAGTCGCAGCGAAAATCCTGTCTGCGCGGATAAAGGATCGGTATTGATCGGGTAACATTCGCAACGAGACAGAACGACGTTCCGTCGCGCCAGCAGCCGTTCTTCTCTCCAACTATGCTGCACCTATTCTTCTCCGATTCGTTCAAATCCGATAGACGGCATCTCTTTCCCGTTTCGCGTACCTCCTCGCACCACCCTCTCATCCCATCAACCTCCTTCGACCCTTTCAACCCCCAACCTTAAAGCGCAGCCACACGTTTTCCCTCTTTCTCGCTCTCTGTGTATACGACATCTACAAGCGAGGGTCATTCCACCGTGAAATCATTTGTCCGGGACGATGGTCTACCGGGCGCGAAACGCCCGCAAATTGAATAGCTACAGGAAATGCCGACGGAACAAACCAACGAATAACCCCGCATGCACATAGTCCGACTGATTTATTAAACGGCACACTGCTGCGGAGCACCAGTTCTTCTGGTTCCGGTTATCGGTGTGACATCGCGAATCCCTCTGTTAAAAAGAGAATACGAGAAAGAGAGGAAAAAAGATGACAAAACCCAGTGTGATTTCGGGTAAAGCAATTTGATCAGACGTCTTGAATGACGAAGAGTCCTGCGGATGCGTTTGGGAATCTCTATTGAGATTGAACTCTACTTGCGGCTTGTAATTTAATGCTGAGCTGGGGAGCTTTTTCACGGGCAATCGATCCGGGTGAACACTGGTCATTGCCCTGGATAACACTCAGGGAATTCTTAAGGAGTTAGATCGCTTGGATGTAGTGGAATTGCGGATGAGAGTGGGGTGATTGATTTCTAAAGGGTTTCTAGCTGTCTTGAAGGTGTACATAGGATGTTTTAGAATTAGGATCAGAAGATGGTTTCAAATATTTAGAGAGCTCTTCATGTTGGACAGTATTCGACACTTGAAAAGTCACATCTGACTGTTACATTATACTACAACGAGTATATTGGATTCCAGATTTTGATGATAATAATATAATGGAATAACACGATTTCTAGGGAGACTTTTGATCCAGTTGCCAATATAACAGGCTTTTGACAGCTTCACGTTATTTGTCCGGATACTCTCCGATTCCCTCCCTTCATAGTTGATTCCACCTTTTTCGTGCCTCGATTCTCTCCGACATCCACGTACATTTCGAATTAATTGAACTGTACCGTGTATCCAGGCACAATGCAACATTGTTCACCCGAGATTAATAATACTCGCCGCTTTTCGTGAGGCGTGTGACGCCAGGGGCGTTGGGGGCTGCGGGTGAAGTGGAAAGAGAGGGTTGGCGAGAGTGGAAGTTGGCGAGAAAGGAATTAAATTGCTTTCAACCGTATAAAAGTGCTGTTTCGAGAGAATCCGCGCAAGATCAAGTGCGCTGGCAAACTGCCACAGTCGACCGGTGTAATAAACGCTCATTCAAGAAAAGACCGGTCGACCCTGAGATGTTTTTCTCGCGATGCTCGAGTATTATGAATACGTGCGCGTGATTCTCTCTTTCTCTGTCTGTCTGACTAGTTCGCCTCACTGCCTGACTGCTTTTCGAAACGTCAAGACGTCTGGAAACAGAAGCTGATTTACGATTCCAATCGCTCAGTCGCTTCTGGAAAAAAACTAATTTTAACTTGTCGCGACGTGAAACGAATAAATGGAGTTCCTAGGGTTACAGAAATCAGAGTTGAGAATTTCATAAATGATTGGGAAGAAACGCGGAGGCTGTGGTCGACACCAAAGTTGAGATTAAAATGACCTCTGATACTAGTTTACTTATTTGCTCTACTGTCATTGCTGTGTGGGTAAATTTCATAAAATGTTGACCGATAAGTAAAGACTGAGAAAATCGTCTCTGGTTTCGCGAGAAGTTGGAGAAGAATGAGATCTCCGATTGTCGTATTGTAGAATAAAGGAAAACGCGCCCCTTCACACGTGTCTCTATACTCCCAGAGGAGTTGTTGTTGCCTTCCAAGACCTTGAAATTTCCCCAATTTCCAAAGGTCGATTCACAGGGGTAGAAACAAGATTCAATGTATATTAATGCACCTCTCCAGGAGGCAGTCAAAATAAATATAAACTGTCACAAGGAAGAAGTTATCTCCCCACAATTTCTTGCTTCTTCGGGAGATCTAAGTGTCAACTTTGTCTTGTTTATCAAATTATGCTTATTAGGTCTTAGATATAAATTGAATGGAATGGAAACTACCTGAAGGGAACAGAGGTCAAATTCAATTTGTTTTGCAGTCGTATAAAGGCGAAAGGATCTGTAGTATGGTGAAACTCATCGTGGTGATCTAATTATTTGGGGAAATTGTCCTGGGAGCCGGCAGTTCTGTGGTGAGCTGAGTGCCGGATAGACTGATGGACGAACCAATAGATTGGCACCCTCCAACCCAAAACCACTATTACCAGTCCTCTTCCTCCAGTTTCTCTTGTCGCCAATTCGCTCACATGAATGGACAAGAGAATCTACGCGCTGAATAGCCGTACACATTGTAAACCCCATACTTACTCACCATGGAAGTAGTGGGTACATTATTGGACCAACCAACTTCGGTAATGCATTTACAGAGGGCGGCATCCATTGTAACTGAGTTATCATATCATTACTTTACTACAAAACTGTTTACGTACATGAGGCAACTAATCAATAAACTCCTCACGAGGGATTATTGATTACAGATTGAGTTAGTAAAAAAACCACAAAGAGTGGGTTCAGAAGTTTCCGTCAAATCAGAAGATACAGTTAATAATATGAGTATGGAAAGTTGGCAAATTTGCCAACTTTCTCTTGTTGCTCGGTTATTGAACCTGAGGCTTTGGGATATATCAAACAATCTTCAGAGACATATATCAGTAATCAAGAATAAATGGCAAGAGCTAACTCAAATGGTTCGAGCTAGCTCAAGTGTGCAATGTAATTGATACATTAGTAAGAGATTAATCTTTTCCCATTATAGCATTTTCTGATCCACGTGTTGTGTAATAATATTATATATATATAAAAGTCTGTTGGGTGACCAACCGAGTTGTTGTTTTGCGCAACTAAACGATTCGATGAAACGCGAGAAGCTGCGAGTGCAACGCAGTAACCAGCAGTTGTAATTCATAGGCCTAATTGAGAACAGGCGACTGTAATCTGCGACTTAAAAGGAACAATGTGTGTCGATTGCACAAGAAAATCACAAATTGAAATCATTGAGTCATTTATTCAAACTAATGTATAACGAATCTAAGGTTAAAAGTCAAGATTATCATCAAAATGAACGTACAAGAAATAGGCTGTGAGAGAAAATGTTGTTTGTGAATTAGAAGGGGTCTACACAATCCGTGAAATATTGTTTCATTAATTTCGTTTCTGGTTCGCGGGGAAACAAGTTAGAGAAGATAATTTATCAGAGCCCTTAAAAGGCCTTAACGTTCCCCCAAACCAGACCGCGCTCGACTCCCTTTTCTGCTGTAATTAATCGTCACGTTATTGTACAGTTAATTAATAACATCAAATACAAGCAAGATCCTGTCAAGTGATCCCCTCAGCTTGTTATTATCTGCTAGTAGAAATAATTCGGTGACAATAAATCGATTTTTTCTTAAAATTTAACATGAATATAATAATTTTGAATTTTATAATAAAGTATAGTTTGTTTTTCTGTTTCAGGTAAGTCAGATTCAGTGAAAAAGTTGTCATAATCCGGCAGCAGGGGCTTTATCCGAAGTGGAAGTTCCGTCAGAGTCTGACAAGGAAGACTGTGAAATCCTAAGTAGGATCAGGGGGTTAATAGTACAGGGGTTGCTTGATCGGAAACGTAACCTAAAGTGGCTTCTTCCTTCCCTCTTAAGTCACCACCTTATTTTCCTTTCCAGTTCTGTTTCACGTCAGTAGGTACAAGATTAGGTTGAAAGCATCTTCTGACACGTGTTTTCATCCCTTTTCCTCACTTCAGGAAATCCCACTCTCACTCACCCGCAAAACAAAGCCATACTTGGAAAAAGTTCCCTCTGCTTCCATAAATGATTGACTTAACTGGGTCACACCTTTCCTAAATATAGAACATTTTTAGGACACTCCAATAACCAATTAATTTCTGATATGAGATTGGACTATGAGCAAGCTTTACATATCAAACAGATTGCTGATGAAGATTTCACTGTGAATAAATTCAATTTGAAATATCTTTATAACAGGCTCTTTGACATGCAAATTGACCTTAACAATCTTTTGATAGGAATGAGTATGTAGAAAAAATATACAGAACTCTTCTTGCAGGATTGAATCGATCAAATCCTCTGGCTGGAATTGGATAACAATAGGTAATGAAATTGGATGGTTCATTGTCGACGAGGCATACGTTTTATTATCAAAGGAGAGAAGTTCGCGTGCACGCTTGAATGCGCTACCAATCACGTCAAGGCGTATCCATATCCGCAATAGTTTGCAGCGTTGAACGATCGGTGAATAAGCGCTTTCATCCAACTGCTCTTGCTGCACTGTAATAAGCGATAACTCCCCTTTTGCTTCAAGAACCGCAAAGATTAAACGCAGAGTTTCTACCAGTTTTCTCTGCTATCATGAGATAAAGGAATGTGTGTCAGAAATGACTTAGGTTCCTCTTGTGATTAACACACTTGGATTTGCATTCATCTCATTCCTGAGTGACTTCTCAGTTCTGCACTTTTTTACACACAAAAGCAATTTATTTTCGCCAACTTTACCTCTGATCTAGTTTTACCAAAAAAAAAAACTTTATTATCAGGAGCGAAAAGTTGGCGAACGAAATTTGCTCTTATATGGTAATTACCACATGCTCTTAATGATTCTAAATATTTTTAGAATAATGATATCAATACCAGAAGTTTCTGACAGATGATGCTATTATTGCACGAATTGATTTGATTTAAGAGCAGTACGATGAAGTGAGATTCAGAATTGCACACCTGAAATCCCCGAGTGTCAGAAGCACGTACAACAGATGCACACATGCAGCATTTGATAGGAATGCTGGTCGTTTCTCGCTACGCATATTGGAAGCACCGTGTGGTTATTGCATCCAGATACGATAGATACCCTATTCAAACCTGTTCTCAATGCACGTTAGTGCGATTCACGTTGCGGAACCCAACTGAATACGGTATTAGAGAGACAGCGGTTGTTGCAAACGGCTGTCTCACTATAGTGATTTTCTATCTCATACAAGGGGTGTGAACAGGCTACATTCAGAATCTTACTCATCCTGAAATAAGCTTAACCCTAGAGTAAAGACTTTAAAATTTATGGATCTTAAATATTAAATTCTATGCAAAACTTGTATTCTTCAATTTCGAGATTTGTATTCACCAATTTCGAGGTCATGTTAAGGTATTTCCTTGATCACAAGGGGCTAGATATTATTTCAAGATAATCAAGGCTAAACCAATGATTGCAGCTAAATCGACTGCTTGTCGACGGGTCGGATCGGCCTTTACTATTCGCCACTCGATTCGAGTGTAAACTGTTAGGCTTTGAGTTAATTACAATCCGACTGATTTACTCGATCCAGCCCTCTTTACACGTCGTGTCCCAATAATGAGAATCTGCTCGATTCTCAGCTGCAGGGGTTAGCAAATATCCTGCTCCATATTAATCTCTAGTCATTTGTATTTCCTCGAAGGAATCGACCCCAAACCAGCTTCCAAGTTTGTTACGTCATTGAAAAAAACAGTTAAATGGTTTAATATGTATATTATTAATGGTTTAATATGTATATTAAAAAGCCCAAATTGTGAGCAATAATTTATCTTGAGAGTTGACGCTCTCGTTGGTGTTTTCCCGATGGGCAAATTGATTGTGTGGTGTAGTGTGTACACGCTGAACTCGGGGCTGAAGATTGGCATCGAGTTTTGTCGCGTAAATAGATAAAGGTCCAATAAATTATTCGCACTCTGCGGACGCAGTTGGCTTGGTAGCATGTCGTAGGGTACGAAAGGTACTGTGGGAAGGACATGTTTCTCCTCTTGTACCCCGCGTGTCAGCACGCATCAGGCTTTACGAGAGGCAACAGCCGCATCCGTGTCAGCAACCCCTCGCAAGAGATTCTTGTTCCCGCGTTCTCATCCTTAATTCGCCCCTTTCCCCTCTTCGGGAGACTCGCTATTTCTTTCTCTAGTAGATTTTAACGGTCGGATATATCTAGTTCAGGAAATTAACATGTCCTGCTTAGAGTAGCCAGCAGGATCCTGCAGAAATGATAACTGGAACCGGTGGTGGATGTATAGAAATCAAAGGATGATTGAATGATGAGAAAGTACCGAAGACCACGACCTCAATGTGGTATACAATTCTCCTCGATCATATAAATTAAAGTGATATAAATCACATCCAGCATACGTGAATAGTTAGAACCAGAAGATAATTAATCAGCAGCTCATAATCCTCTTTTTAAAACCATCTAGGAAAACAAGCTAACAATTCCAAGAAGGCAATTTAGAGATCCCAATCTTTAGAGGTTCATTTGAATTGAAAACCTTGCACAATATGATCATTCTACCTGCAACAGATATTTTGCAACTGGTATGAAGTATTGAATATGATTTGTTATTTTAGTATCTCTTTTCCATCTTGAATTAGAGGGAAAAATTAATATGTGGACATGAGTTATCACAGCGAGCAGCTCTAGCAACCTATGGGATTAATTTCGCAGGCTGCTTGCTGCAGGGTGACATGGGTACTAATACGACGTAAATGGGATTACAATGGAGGAATACAGTTTCCAATCATGTCACTCCCGTGCCGCACACATAGTATACGGGTAATTGGACCGCGTAAGCGTCAGGGCAAATAAGTCGTGCCAATATAATTAAGATCGGCGGTTAACCCGTGAATGAAAACGGTTCGGGGAATGCTGTTCAGATCGTATCTCGTCGAGAGCAGAAAATGAACGAGGGAAATAAAAACTATTCTGCGACCACGTCTCGCCTTCCTAAGGGCTCCTACGTGTGAATTTATTGCCATCCTGATTCTCATTGTGCGCCAACCGTAACTATTCCATCGTTTTCACGCCTTATCCTGACCAAAGAGGAACTGCAGTCCGAGATTAATTATCAACATTTCCTAAAAGCTGTGTTTATTTATCACGATTTGGGATTTATTACCCTTTGGGATGATTACTCCTTGAAAGGGTATGAAGCTTTATAGGTAGAGCAGATTTAAATTGGGAGTTTCAGAGGTCATGGGATATGCAAACCCCAGAACTGGATACGACTTTCTCTTATTGATCGGTGTGGTAATTCTCTGTTCAAGAGCATCATCCGAGGTTAATCGCTGGGGCAACAGAAGGGGCTGAGCCCTTCTCCATGAACCTAGAATCATCTTCATGGTCAAGTAGGTTTCGATGAGCGGTAATGCGCCTCGAGATCTTCAGTTTATCTCTTCTTACATTTCATGGATACGATTTTATGGATCTGATTTTATGGATCCAATTCTTGAATCTTTGAAGATCGTGAAATAGAATGCTGGGAAAGGGGGTAGAGATGGGAAGATAGATTTCATTGAAGGTGATATTTGAAAGAGTGATGCACCATAAACAAATTTCTTCTCCCAATGTTTCTAGACTTGCTGACTATCCATCAGCTTTCACCACTAGCAGTGCATGAATCATGATTGGTGGGATCCATCGACAAAACTTTTCAGTTATTCTCATATATGAAAGCGAAGTAATAAAACAGAAGACAAGGGAGGAAATCTCTCCCAAGAGCAAATTTAAAAGTATTGCAGGATTGATTTACAGCAGACTGTTGGGTTTAAGTTGGAGGCAGAGAATGGAATCGAATCGAGGTATCAGAGGACCGAAAGTTCGTCGTTCTAGGAGTAAAATGTCTTGAGGTTAGATCGTCGAGAGAGAAAGAGTGAGTGAGAGAAAAGCAGAGATTTATCTCAATGTCAGGAGTCGTTGGGATAAGGTATCCCAAGCAAATCGAACCGCATTTGAACTGTAAGTGTGAATTAAGAGGCGGGTTGAGCGCCACTACGACGGCATTCCACGAGGCTGTAGTCCGCTGCATCCAGAGTATTCGTATTCGTGCACGAGCACGTGCACGCGCGTTCGATGTGAATACAGTACAGCGGCGAAACCATGTCTCGGAACCACCCGTCAGAGCCTTATAGTGCCTTATAGTCAATACACGGCCGCAGTAAATAACGCGGAGCCTCTGCCAGCCTCGGACCTTCTACCATCGTCGCGGTTAACATTCATTATATATAGCTCGATAAATCACCAAGAATGGCAAATTTATGTGAAAGTCAAGTCAGAGAAGATTCCTTAATTTTTCACTCGTCCATATTTGAGAACAGACTTGCATTATGTCGTCCTTTATTCAGAATTTTGATGCAGGAGCTCTAATTTGCCCGTCTTATTTCTTCGTGTTTCATTCTTCTTGATATATCGTTATTCGATGTAGACAATTATTGGCAATAACTTCTCTTTCAGAATCCCATCTTCTGACAACCGGAAGCTTTGGAAAGTTTCCAATCCCTGGGCATAAAATGGGGTTCAGAAGTTCCATATTTTCGAGATTTATGTTGCAACTTGGTTTCATTATTTCCTATCATAAATCAGTTTCTTAAACCCTTTGGAGTATACCTGTATCCCTATGACAGATCCATATAACAGATTCATATAACAGATCCATATGACAGATCCATAGGATCACTGGATTATTAATAACCAACTAATTTTCCTAAGTCAAGTTCGTGCAAGTGGAAATCAGATGAGGAAAAGAAGTTGGATGACTTGCGGGTGAAGTCTTTTGTGGTGCTAACCGCATTACAGCTAAGTAAGCAGGCTTTCGTCCAGAAAAGCCTCGCGCGCACATTGAATTAATGGATGATAGTACCTGCTCAAGCTCGTTTGGAAGCGAGGTACTCGCATGATTGCATCAAGCGCTCTTGAAAGCGAGTTCGTCGCAGGGAAACATGATTCACCACGGCGTAGCTGATAGGTGTACTCTCGTTCGACTGGTTTTACTTAACCAGTCGTCGTACTCTCGATTTCGAGGAGAGCAGACACTACTGTTTGCGAACCCATCAAACGGGTTTGCAACTTCTCGGCGTTTAGCATTTGCTTGACCTGGATTAGTTCACCAACTCAGTTCGCACCATCCAATACTGAAACATTAGGCTTATTTGTCCACGTGTTTGAGAAGCATTTGAATACTTGTTGCCACCTTTAGAAAGCATTTGTTTGCTATCCAATAACACCACTCGATTTGCTGCTCGAGGGTGCATCTTCATTAAAAAAGAATCGTTCATGATTCTTTATGATGGTAATTCTTTGGTGATATTTTGATGCTGATTATTTATTATGATGATATCTGTATATTTATATCTGTAGTCATCAAATACTTGAGAATCTGCCGATGTTGAGAAACGAATGTTGAACCGAGAATATCGTGCAATGAGAGATCGCAAGATCCGACTTGTT
>JAUEJJ010000004.1:9284809-9307659 GCA_032164275.1 Synergus coniferae
GTACAGAAAATCGTTTCCATGGCCACGCGATGCTTCCACCGGTGAGAAGAACTTGTAATTATTTCTTGTTCAAGAAGAGAAGTTCACTTCTCTTGCCATACTGTGGCCCGTAGATCTTTAGCTAATCATTTCGCCTCGCGTGAACAATCCAAATTATGAGCCGTAGACTACTCGCGCTTCAAGATGCCAATCCAAGATAGCGTGCATACATAAAATGTTTGAGTCTTCCAACATCGTCCGCGATTGGTTACATAATAGGTACTCATCGAGATAAGGTTTATTTATGTACAGATGAGTTTCATCAGTTCAGAAATATTATCTTAAAACCTTAGTCTGTTGCTATGCAATAAAAGGTAATCACCCTCTTTCCAATCTAAGATTCGGCACTTTGGGTTAACAAAAGAAGTGTGATAAGAGAAGAATTAAGTCATTGCAGGTCCCTCAAGAGATAATCTGATTGTGCATACAAGGATTCCTTAAGTGCATGCTGTTATCTAAATGAAGCTCATAAGCTTGGAAAGCCTTGCGAGCTTAGCATGAGCGTTTTCTACATTTCGCATCAGCGTAGACCATTAGCTTTGAATTTCTTAGTTTTCAACACAAGAAAGACACGTAAAGGAATTCGCTGATGGCCAATGGGATATAAAAAATAGAAAAGAGTCGATTTCCATTACAATCTACGAATGATATGGATGGTCGAGTAAACCAATCGAAATTTAAAAGTGCTATCAAATCACGCAAATGGGATAATCCATATTCTGCTTCATGCTAGACTGCACCTTAAAGAGCATATCTTGCGGATTTCTTTCTCTCTAAGACTGCTTGGGGAAATAAGACGAAATTGAATGGTAGAAAAGCTCGGTTATAAGGAAGGATCTGTCTGTAGAAGGAGGAACTCGGGAAGAATCCTTAGAAGGAAGAAACCCTGGAAAGAATAGGGGGGGTGTATTTTCTTGAGCTGTTGTGAGACTATATCTTCCTACTGATTCTTCGACGCAGAGAAGAAACAAATATAGCATTGTGATAAAAAGGAGAGGGTGCTTTGTATCTGCAAATCGCGTTTCACATTGTTCCACATTGTGGTGCAATAAAGCCAAACAAAAACTTGAGCGTCAAGCGGTTTCACGTAGGATATACATTCGATGTCGAGTTAGTTAGTCGAGTTTGCTTGGCTCTCTTTGGCCTTCTCTTCATCCTCTTCCTTTCTCCTCTTCCATCCTGAGTGCGCTGCCGTGCGTGACTCAAGGTCACCAACTCACGCAGTACTTACGAGGCGCATTCGCTTCTTCATTTGTAGATGTTTGTATCACAGGTACTGCCAAGGATATATTAATTCTTCTGTAGCTTTTGATAATCATCGTACGTACATATTATGAAAGTAAAGTCTGGATTCATGAAGGATAATTTAAGAATTTTTTAGAATTTCAAGTTAATTTCGAAGTGCAAGACTAAAAAACTTTAAGGAGAATGGCTGAAAGCTTTTTAATTGATTTAACGATCAGCGTGTTTATGCTTCCAGCACTCGGGGAGTGCTTGTACGCACTGTGCGTCTACTCATCGTAATTCCTTATCTACGATTTCGCAGAAACCTTTAATTAGCGTCGCTGCTGAGCGTGACTTTCGATTTCTGGCCTGGTTGATTTAAAGGAACTTGTTGGAACTGCAGAGATATTATAAAACTGTTGGATCGTTTGTTTTGAATGAAATACCAGTCCCGAGAAAATGTAGACACCCTAATTGTAATTTCGAGTCTGAGCCATTACTTTCTTCTTCATTTGCTTTCTTTTCTTTATTTGTTCGGATTAGGGTTCTAAAATGTAAGAAATCTCGACAGAGTGTGAGAGTAGAATTATTTAAACGGAATCACGCTAAAACGTTAGTCGGCGGTGGAGAAGGCCGGGGCAATTAGTATAATTTGCAGCAAAAGAAATACGAAAGAGGGAAAGAAATGGTCCAATGAGTGTTCGTTGCTGAGACTAAACCTGTATCTCCGCTTATATACACTGGCTCGAGACGAGATGATCGTTGTCGGACGGAGGGGAATTCGGGGTGAGAAGAAGGGCGGTTTAATGAGACATCTTTATGTAGGTTGGCAAATGCGAGCTATACTACACTCGGATTGCCAACCTTAACAATCGGGTTGACTTAAACGCTCCCGTTACGACGTCAAAACGTGGGTGTTCGGATTCTTATCTCATCATCATCATTCGACTTATTTACATACACGCGATATTATCGCACTAACGAACCTCGACCAATAGTCGTTTGACCCAATTTCCAACGCTGATCATAACCAAGTCACGTGAAGTACTTCTCCAATTGGATGTAATAATCACAAGGAGATTTATTTCCGAATGGGACTGTCGGAATGAATCTGGGTTTATTTCTGGAAAATAGTTTGGCATTGGAGGGTGATCAACTGATCATACACTGACAGTGAAGGGACGACACAGTGGTAGCATTGAGGCGATACGATTCTGGCGGAATGTTTCGGTGGCCTATAAATCCCGAGGGGAGCGTGCCATGTAATAGAATGACGGAATTCACGATGGAATAGAATCGGCTTGTTATTAGCACGTCCACACATAACTTGGATTCAGCGATGTGTGGGGCCAGTCACTTTGGTACCAGCAGCGGCCAACGTTCGGGATATTTATGGCGTATAGCGACTCCTCGTGTCCCATCGCGACCAACAATTTCGCATCTCACAAAAGCAAAGCAATCGATGAACTTGCGTAAGACAGCCTTTTAAGTCGCCGACTTGTCTCTTGTTTTATAGCCACTCACTTACGATGCAACCATTACCATCTCTCGTCCACGACTCTTTATATATCCACTTCCTAGGAAGAGTACCAGGGTGATGGTTACGAGATTTTTTTTATAGAATGAGGCCTTTCAATTGATTCGTGGGGAGATTTGAGTTTATGGTTCATGTCGGGTTCCTCGTCATTTATGGTTGGAGTTTATCTTCTTTATTAGTTGTAAATTAGTCTTAAATCTCATACTTTATGCGGATGATTATGCTGTTGTGACTGAAGTTGTAAAACTGTTGATTTATTTAGTTGTGGACATATATCTGTCCTAATGATTTTGGCAGATGGTAACCTGGGTCTTCGAGATGGTAGGCGAGGAGCTGGTGCTGTCAGCTAATTGGGTTAATGAAGTGGTGTGGATGTAGGTATCTGATGATATGCCCCTAATTCAGATCTTGAAGGGGTTAGAGAATTATTCATAGTCGGGTTTAATGTATGTCGTTCTTGATTGATAGGATCATTAACTTGGCAGAGGGAATTATGTTGAAAGGATACAACTAGTGTAGGATATTTTCATCGATTAGGCTTGTTTCCACTATAGATTTCTTTATTTCACAAGCCTTTATTTCACAGGAAACCCTGGCCTTTAAAATAAGATGGCAGCATAAACCAGTATCTGCTGGCGATGATTTTTTTAAGAAGACTCCATAAATATCCTTATGGGCTAGTAGTAAAGTAAGTTGTTGCAACAACTCACTTGAAGTTTTCTTCCTTTTTCCTCTTCTACGTTGGGTTAGAGAGTTCCTCATCCTCACCGTGTGAACGAGAGTTAAGGATGCCCCGAGCAATTTTCACGTTTGATGTAAGTATTTTATGGTCGATTGAGCGCCACTGGTGCGAACGAACGAGATTCCTGGGTAGAAGGAACGATATGGGGTAGTATGGTATGGTATGGTGTGGTATGGCAGGGTGTATAGTTGGTACGTAGGTACAACAGAGAGAAGCAACTTTCGAGTTATGCTCTGGTCGTTACTATAGCCGTGTCAAGGTACACACTCGTGCGCAAACAAACACGTGCATGATACTCGCACCTACAAGGTTCAACACAGCTCCACTTGATATCCCTTTTTGTCTATAGGCTGGTTGTCTCACTTTTGTAATAAAACGATTTACGCCTGTGAGATGCAAGGATGATACGAACGCCTCCAGCCACCTGGTTACAGACGATAACTCCATTTCGATGAGCTCTAGATAGCTAGATTAGAGTCACGGAAAAAATAGTTGTGCGATATTTCGAGAATTTGCCTAATGGTTGATGAATGAAAAGTCGATTCAATGAAAAAGAAGAAATCTAAAGTCACGTTTTATCTTCTTGCGAAGCAAATTCCCCGCTCGATCCTCGACGAAACGCACGATAAGGAGTAATTGATCTACTAGAATGTTAGTGTTAGCTTTTTGCTTTATGAGAGCTGTCTCATTTGTCGCACTCGAGGAATTCAGGGTTGTAAAATCCTATCGGCAATTATTTCCTCTAATTGCAGCGTTTATTCATTGGCCTTTAATTATGTCATTCGAGCACTTGGTTATAACGCTACTTGATTCATGGAGTTATTCTGCCCGATTAATTGGTGAGTTATAGGAGGCACGTTATTGAGGACGTGAGTACATTATTAACGCAGTACGTTAATGAAATAGTGATGTGAAAGGGTTATTACGAATGTATGCGAGTTATGGACGTTTCTGGATTGAAATTTATACAATTAACTCAATTAAATATCTCTATAGTCTCTATATATACAATTGTTTTGAGAGTCGCAGACGGATGATTGATTTAGCATCAAGTCGGATGGATTCTAGTGTCAATGCAACGGGGATAAAGGGTCTAACGAGACGGAAAATCGTCATCGGTGGCATTAAAGTCTGGAACCAGTCTGTGAATGTTGTTTGATGTTGTTGGCGCAGCGCGATAATCCTTCGATTCCTTGGTGAGACCAAAGTCGGCGCGCCATAACGAGACTGGCTAAGAACCCCCTTGGCGACGCTCGTGAATCACGTGATCGATGCGCAATGACCCTTTGTTAAGTCCGTCGAAGAAGGCCAGTTTGATGCCATAATGGCCGGGCTTCCCTGTGTAACGTGTCAGAGCTGCAGACGTTTCGCTACAATTTATAGCTACAAAGTTTCTGCACACTACCTTCACAGTAAGTGAGATAACACCGACGAATATCTCAGCCAAGCCGCTAAGGAGACTCAAAGAATAAACTAACCGAGTCGATAATTTAAAAAAAGGAAAATTGAAGAACGGACTTGTAAATTATTTATTATTCAATCTTGCTCTCCCGGAGGAAGATTGGATAGACTAGAGGATACATTTCGTATGAATGGGCTTAACCAGGAGTTACGTCTGAGGAAGTGGGTACCAGACAGTCTGACTTATAGATCCCATTGTCCGTGAAATGATCCAAAGGGAATAATACGAGAAGAATAATGCAAGAAGGCATTTCTTCCAAGGCTCGGGAATGAAGGCAGTGTCTTTCCGTTGTAAAATAAATTAAATGTGAAACAATTTCACGGCAATGTACGATGCGCCTAGAGCGAATCAATTCTTTGCACGCAGACGAAATGCCGCGAGTCTTTATCGTTCGTCGCAATTAAACTCGTAAATCTAGAGACTAACGGCCCTGTTACGCGCGTTTGGTGTAACACTGTACAATAAAGATAAACGTAAACATAACATATGTACCGCCATAAAGCTGACATAAATTTAATTTAACGATGCGTGGGGCATAATGCCCTGGCTCTGCACGGTGACTGGGTCTCGGTTCAGGGCCCCACGAGGACGCATATGTGTGTATAATGTGAACTTGACGAGTACCCTCGTAACCAACGACCATGCCACGACTGCCAATTTCTGTCCAGTCTTGTATGAGGACTTGAAGCGAGTCTTCGAGAGATAAGTAACTGGTTGAACATGGTAATATAACACGCAGATAATGTGATTTATTTTCTAAGGAAATGCGCAAGAAATCGCGACGATTCTCTTGATTGCAACGTCCTACGGGATCCACGACATGCAAATACGTTATTGTCAGTGTCATGTGGGAATGGAGGCACAGTCAGCAAAGTAAAGTTGAGAAATGATTAATGGGTTTATGATGATGTTGGAATAGATTTATTTCCTGGTATTAACGACTTGGTGTGGAAATAAATCTTCCTGTAAAACTTTTTCCTTTTCCTGTAAAACAATTTCTGTATTCCTCAAAAACTCCTGATGAAAACAGTCCTAAAATTCGTTTTATGATCTCTCGGAACGAAGCTGTGCTTTTAAAAACCATAAAGCGAAATCGAATCACCATGATGTTAACTTTCGAGCTTAAAAAATCACCATAAATGTAATTGGACCCTTATATTTTGTGCCCAGTTTATTTCGTAATATCGAAAAAGCGGACGTGTTAAGGGGATCGTTTACGTAACGAAGAGGCCTCGATCCTTTTTGGATGCAACCATTCTTCCGAAAGAGCCTTCTAAAATCGCTGGAACCCAGTTCATAAATTATTATGTTACAGAAGCGTGATGGGAGGAGGTAATCTTCTTTATTCCTTGCCGTTTATCGCTGTCATAAATCACATTGACGTTTACGTTGATTGAAAAAGTTGTCTATTTGTAGAAAAAAAAAAAAAAACAACGAAAACAAAGGGCTATTATTCTCTTAATTGTTTTGTTGCCTTTTAATATGTGCTGCGGTAATCGAAGATGTGCCTGACCACAAATGTTTCTGTTCCAGGTGGCGACGCGACCTTGGAGCCCCAACCAGGGCAAAGTTCGGGAGATGACGAAGCTCTGCAACCACAAGAGGAAACTCCTAATGCCCGCAAGTGCAGCCAGTCCAGTTGCATCGACAACCCCGATAGTTTCCTCATCGACGGCACCCGCTGGACCTGTGATTCCTAATGTTCACGCGACTGTCGATTCCCCGACTTCCACGGATAAAACGAAATCAGGTAATTTTCAAGCAATTTATTTCTTCTCTAAATTGAATGCAAGATTAGAGAAACGAAAACTCATCCTAATTGTTTATCCGATAAGTCAGGAAAGATAGAGACTTTAATTTCACAGTTTTCTGGAATCGTAACTCCCAGAGGAAGACTCAAGTTTCCTCGTCGACACCTTGGTTAAAGAAAAAGTACGTCGGAAGAGAGTAAAGATAAGAAAAGAGACTAGTGCGGCGATGAAACTCTGGTAAAAGTGTCGGGGTTTCTCGTCCACCCCTGTAATAACGTTACGAAACGATGAAAGTTTAATACTGCTCTCACGGAAATTTAATATCCTTTTGCTCCTCTTATTTTTCTTCGTTACCCCGCAGTTAGAATTATGGATGATGAATAGGTCGTAGTTGGAAAGTGGAGCCAGAAGGGGGAAAAGGAAAGGAGGTTTGCCCGAATGAGTTTGAATTGCTCTCTGTGACTTGAAATGAAACGGGGGAAGGCTCTTGCTTGGAAGATGGGACAAGTCAATTAACCAAAACGTTAACCTTGTTCAAAGTCACCATGGAAGCTCGTAAATAGCAGCAAAGTCGACAAAGCAGCTTTGGCTTTGGGGAAATAATATTAGATCAAATCATTTGCACGATGAGGTATCATGTTCTCGCCTCGGGGATTCAACTTATCTCAGTTCTAATTTAATTAAAAATTGGATGGGAAACGTGTCTTTGAGGAAAGCAATTATACGAGTCTGAAATTTCAAAGCAGAATAATTTAAAGTGGAAAAGAAAAGCTTTAATATTACACAAATAACAAACGAGATGGTTCAACTGAAAACGTCTTGATTTAACTCAAAAGGGAATGAAAAACGTCCTCGGAGGACGAGTTGAAAAATACTATTGTTACCAGTTCATCTCTCCACAAAATTCTTCGACTTGGCTGCGCACTCAACAAGGAAAGAATGGACCTAAGAAAAGTTAGAAGTGGGTTTCGTCGTGTGCTGAAAGATAAGAAAACTGTTGCTCACTGCCATTGTCCAATATCGACAAACATTCGTTTCTCAAAGCTTCTCGTGCAAGTACTTCCTTTCATCTCATCCCATCAACTCTCAACTTCTTCTAAAATACGCTCTAAAATACTTATCGTGACCAACTTTTAGATCGGTCCAACAGGATGTATTACCAAACTTTTCCTCTGAAATCTGCTGGGATATAATGGTCCAGACATTTATTCACCATCGGCGGTACGTGTGCCAACTTTTACTGGAGAAAGACCAAAAGTTTCACTCGAAAAGGGGTTTGAACGATGAAGAAAGAGAAAGGGAGGAAGCGTAATCATTAGGAAAAAGTCGCAGGGAAGAAAAACGACGAGATTGCGGTATTAGCAGCGGCTCTTGCGGTGGCGGCGTCGGCATCGTCGACGACGCCGTCACCCCCATCCTTCCAATCTTCTCCTTCAACCACCATTCTACAACCCAATCCACTCCTCTTTTTCTTCTTTCTTGGTTTCATTAAACCAGCGATAATAATATATGACCCTGAGTCCTGGAACTAACGGAATCTTTCTCTTCAAACTCCTAACTAATCGATGTTCTGATCTAATCCAAAACTTGCTAATTGCGTAGCAAATTCGACTTTAATTACTTGACTACAAAAATAACTGTTTTATTTCTAGATCACTACTGTTTTCCAAAGTGGATAATTACCAGTGGAATGCATCGGCTGTTTATCTACCAAAGAAGAACCGTTCATTGCATTATGTCTTCAGCATTGTATTTCTAAGATTACGTACTGGAAAGACCATTTGAAGTAGATGCACCACGGTCGTGTGTCGTGACTCTCGCGATCAATCACTTGAGTGAGAAGAAGAGGGGAAAGAGAGAACTTCGTAGTGCGCAAGACCGTTTACGGATACCGGCACTGCATTCGCACTCTCCCTTCGGTACTTTGGCAATGTCGTGACTCTGCTGCGCCATCGCCTGAATTGTGATTCACTGCCATTTTCCCCTCCGTACTCGAGCCTTTCCACCCAAGATTTCTGTTGTTATTCCACTGATGTTTACCCTTCCAAATACTCTCATAGTCGACTACAGAGTGATTAAACACTTTACGATGCAAACATTCTGAGTAAAAATGCCCATTACTTTGCCCTCGTTGTGGGTTATGCCATTTATTTTTTTATTATGCAGATCTATCCTGGATTCTGCGTTCCTCCTTGCCTCATGAATATTTACGTCGCGTTAATCTTCCACTGATGTTGACCCATCGCCGATGAAAATACGTCAGACGCTGGCTGGATTAATTCCAGTATGCGGGGAATTCGATACCCGTTTCCGGCAACCCTCCTTTCCAGCAAATCGAGGATAAGAAACTCAATGGAAGAAGTTATCCGGTCTTTGATTGCTGTTGGAATTCTCGGAAAACGAGAGTTGATTTAGGAGAAACTTTCTGGGATATTTCGTTATGATCAAGGCAATTTGTAAGCTGGATTATTGATTTAAGAAGCGACAGAAAGTCATACTGTTTCTGCCTCATTGAAAACAGGATTTTCCCTAAGTAGTTCCAAGAACCTGAGCATCATTACGAAACTCACCATGCCAACCGGTTGATCATCATTTCATAATTTATCAAGCTCAGCATTCTGAAGATCGCTCACTTTGGCGTCGAGACCCATTTATATCCTCGGCGCTTTATTTTATCGTAGATAGCAGGTTGTTGGAACAAACCTATGAGGAGAATATCTTGGGTAGGGAATTTCCACACGCCCTCTTGACGGCGCTTCATCCCCACGAAAAGTTCCGCAGAAGGAGACCAATCGGCCGGCTCGTGTCTTCTTATCGCACCGACGATCAATAAGTCCCGGGAGGAGGAAAGAATCCACTCACTATTCGCTACTACACCGCGAACAGCGGAGGTGGTTGTGAAGGCGGTGGTGGCAGACACGTTGATAAGGGTTAATTTCATACGAGGATATGAGCACCGTTGAACCTTATGAAGTTGGGTTGCAAACAGAGGAAGGAGTAAAGCAGTGAGAGGGGTAGAGGGATTTACGTGGTCCTACTGCTGTCCAATTTTGATTCCTGCGCGTCTCCTCTGCGCGCCCTCTGCGTCTGCGCATATCTTTCACCAACTCTCACTCTACACCCTGACTCTTCAAAGGAACCTCTCGAGCTGGATGTTTCACGAGATTGGAATTCCAGGATTTGCAGAAATACAGAGAAAGTTTATCTCTCGATATCATTTGTGGACATTTTGTGGATTCAAAATCCTCCAATCGCATTGAAAGTATTCTTAGAGAGTAGACTTTTTTTCTAAGATTTTCATCAATCTGCGTTGATTGCATCTCTGGGAAGCTAAGGTGCCTCTGACCACAGACCCCTAATTCTAAAATGATGATGATTGTACTTCGTGATGATGGATGGATTCTACAACAGGAATAGCAGGTGCAACTGAATGAAGACATTGTAGTAAAAGAGATGATGCTTTGACTCCATAGGTCGTTTACACAAATATCTGTTATTACTTTTCACTTTATCACATCTTAGCAAACCTAAGTAGTTATTTTATAAGTGATGAGTTTCTGAATGAATTTAAAAAAAACAGGAAGCAGCCACTGTCGTAAAAGCAACGAGTTTCAGTTAGTATGTCTTTAAAAGGCTTTCTACTGGAAAACATCAGTAAAGGATTCTGAATCATAGATTGGCAACGTTTCCGCTCTTTAACGATCTGTAATGGGCGCCGGAAGAGTCTACAAAGATGACAATTCCCTTAAAAGCCTTGAGTTTATGGCAACAGAAGCCAGGAAAGTAAGGGCTTTTATACGCTACTAACGGAGAGATTCATTAGTGTCTTGAGTTATCTTGTCTCCGGCACTACCTCGCGTCAGAGAATAATTATCTACTCTATGCTCACAGATAAAAGACCCCTATTAAAACTTCCCTTTGTATCCACCTTTTTGAGTCGAGATCATTTTAAAACATTCAACGCTTTTATATCTTTTAAGGATCTAATTAGAACTCAAACAAGTTACTGTTTTTAAAGCCTTAATACACTTTCATACAATGATGAATCTAACAATAATTTCTTTTTTCAGATGGATTTAGCAAGAAGAAAAAGAGAAAAATGGGAGGCATGGGATCCCTTTATCCAGGAGCACCAGTTCGCTTCCGAAGCATGGGTCTGGACCAATCAGCACCAAGCTCAGGCGACGAGTTCACCGATAAATCTCAGTCCGCCAACCAAATAGGCTCCACAGTCAACACCAGTGGACCCTCATTCCTTGAAGATCCCAGTGGATATCTCGCCCAACAGACTGCTCTTTTGAACAGTACGATATCCAGACAGACTGGCGTTAGCAGCTCTCAGGTCACGATACTCAACAACACCAAAGTGCCGCAGTCATCCCCTGGCATGCACGTGCCCAACAACGTTTATCTTCCACAACCAAAGCCTTCCTCAATCACTAGTCCCACCAGTACAAGATGTTGCGACATGTACGACAACAGCTACTCTTCTAGAGTCTACAGCTCGATGAAGAACAACCCCACGTCGCCGGTTGTTGTGCACAGCAGCATGACTCCGACTTCGGGGAGTAACACCAGTGATTCCGATTCTTCGCAACGTTGTGTGACCAGCGCCGACGCTCAGTCGTCTCAGGATCTCTACAAACACCAGAACAGGCAGTACATGCTACATTCCGACCAATCCGAGGACCCTGTGATCTCTTCAACCTTTAGTGAGAAGTTCTCCAACCAACAGCCAGATTCGAGGCCGATTCAAGGCGGAACTGTGAGCACAAGTCACGGATCGCCGATCGGCACGAACAGTCCCGCAAACTCGGACACACCGACCTCTTCTTCAACGTCTTGCACTTCACAACCCGCAACACCACAGAGCCTTATCTCTTCGCAGCCATCGACTCCTCGCAGTTATTCCCAGCCTCCCACGCCACATTCTCTTTCCACTTCAAGTCATGTTCCTCAGTCTTTAACTCCTCAATCCATGACTCCACAGTCCTTGACTCCTCAAGGACAACAGCCATCTCAGTCTTCGATCGGCAGCACGAACGGTCAAGAGCACCGATCAGCAACTCCCAGTCAGATGTCCTCAAACGAAACTTCTCCGAATGCATACCAATCTTCCAATTATGCTCCGATTTCGGAAGTACCAAAAAAGCAGGTTCCTAATACGAGGCAGGCACTTGAAGGATATCAGCCGCATCCTCATACTTTGAACTCCGGCTCGAGGATTCCATTGAACACCTATAGCGCGTCGTCTGTCATTACGACAATGGCGAGTGGACACACAGTCAGTAGCAATACAATAACATCGGTTCTTGCAGGAAGAACGAATACGGCAACCGTATCTGTAAACACGCCATCGGGCATACCAAATCCAGCTATACCAAACATTCACTCAAGCAAGGCACAGCATCAGGGTCAACAGTCTGCTCCAACGAACGTGCCATCGTCCTCGGCGACTGTGCATCATCAGAACTCAGTCCCGATTGTGCATAGCCAACCCCCTTCGATGTCGGTTTCTAAATCGCCTTTAGAGATGGTCCAGAGTGTCGTTAGTAGTATTCAAGTTCCTCAAGTGAGTGCCGCTTCGTTCCATCAGCAGCATCAACAATATCATCAACATTCACAGCATCAACAAAATCATCAACACCAACAGCATCAGCAACACCAACAGCAACAGCAGCATCAACATCATCAACAGCAACATCATCAACACCAACAGCAGCAGCAGCAGCAGCAACAACAACACCAGCAACAGCAACATCAACAACAACAGTCGAATGTCCAAGTTCACAACGTGCTAACTTCTGGAGGAATTTTAAAACATTCACCCGGTTCGAGTTTACCACCAGGTCACATTCTAGTTTCTAGTGGCGGACAGCTTATCATGGCTAGCAATGGTTCTGGAATTGGAGGCGTGATGGCACCTCCACCTCCTAAGATAATCTCGAACGCCAGTTCTATGCCTCCTCTCTCAGTCTCGCCAATGGTGACCAACGTCACTGGAACCGTTAGTCAAGTCATTCCAGCGGTTGGGGTTGCACAACAGGTCCTCGGACAACCAACCGTTCTCGTCAACACGACGATTCAAACCCCTGTACTCATCCAACCAGGTGTTATGACTATGGATGGCATCAGTCAAAACGTCCAGATCCCACACCTCGCAGTCGCCACTGGAAACGTAATACAAAATGCTCAGTCGATCCTGGACGCCAATCAGGATGTGACGAGGAACGTGAATCAGAGCATCGTCAATCGACAGCCTGGTTTGCTCTCTCCAGAGTCCGGAATAAGTAAGAAGAAGGCTTATAAGAAGCGAAAGGGCAACTCGCAGACTGTGGCCTCGATGCTGCATATCGCTTCCTCACAGCAGAATGCGGGTATGCTAATGCAATCGCAGTCAAACTTTGCGCAGCAGAACTTTCAGACTCAGAGTTTGGGAGGACCGATGCTGCAGGCGCTGACTATCGTACCTGGGAAAGGCGGAGCTCCCGCGCAGCTAGTCATGAACGGACAAACGGGCGCGACTTCGCAGTTCAATACGCAACAGATCATCACAAATCCTCAAACGCATCAGCAGATTAATTTGCTGCAGCCAGTTAATTTACTCAATGGAACTACAAGCATGGTGCAAAACTTCCCGACAATTCAGCAGTTTATAGTTCCAGGCCTTGGGAGTATGGTCATGTCGGCTGATGGAACAGCAACCTTGCTGCAAGACACGGGTAACATGGGAATGCAATTGCAGATTCAGAACGTGAATGGGCAGAATGTCTTGACTCCAGTTCAAAGTCACGGTGGGATCTTCAGTCCCAATCAAAGTATCCTTGCTGCTGGTCCAGCGGGTATGGTGATTAGGGCGCCACAGACAACAGGCGGGAAAATCATTCAACAACATAGTCCCGGTGCTCAGTTCCTCTCTCCAAACAGCGGGCAGTTCCTGGTGAACGGTACCACGTCCTTCAACAACCAACTGAGTCCAATCGTCGCGAACGTGAGTCCCAATCAGCAGGTGACATTCAATACTACCCAAGTGCGTCCACAGAATATTCCAGGTCAGCAGAAGTTCATTCAGATGAACGGACAGACACTGATGGTTCCTTGTGGAACAACGCAGAATATTGCGGTATCTTCGTCACCGAACCAGCAGAACACAACCTTCGTGCAGCAGAATACCACGATTGTGCAACAGCAGACGACAATGGTCTCTAATAATCAAATTCCTAACTTTCAGCCTACAGCTACGAACAATGGACCAGGGGTAGATCAGATCAATCTGGATCATAATCAGTCTTACATCCTAAGTGCTGGGATGATTCAAGGGAAGTCGCCTTCGCCGAAGAGTACCGTCAATTCTCCATCATCTGACCAGGGAGTGGATCAACAACAGCAGCAGTTTGTTCTTGCTAGTAGCAGTACAACAGTTGTGGAGAAGTCAGGACAGCAGGGACAGCTATGCCCACTCATGGCGAGGCATTCGGTATCTACCCAGACTGCAGGAAATCAGGCGAACGTTGCGCAGTCTGCGTTGATGAGGCAAGGTTCGCCACCGGACACTACAACGCACAGTCCAGGGAATAGTCAGAGGTCTAATAGTCCAGCTGTGGACACTACTACTCATGGAGCTGCTTCACCTGCACCACCGATTACCACCAGACATCAGTCATATTCCACGGTAAAAATGTTTTTTTTTAAGGGATATTTTGGGTTTGGTGAGGTAACAGTGGGTTCTTATAGTTATTAGAAAACTTTTAGTTAATAGAGGTTGTTCATTAAACTTGTTTATACTGCAGATAAGAAATGATTGACCATTCTAATACAACAATCTACTTTGCAGCCGATGGTACACTGTGTATCCAGCAGCGAACCGGATTCTGGCGACGGGGCAATGATGACCGATGACTGGCGGATTCAAGGCTCGACGACGAAAGAAATTAGGCTAAATCAACCTGGTCATCACAGAAAGACTTATGTCGAATCGACAGTTACGACTGGGATCCAGGTTGGTACCCATGTAGAACAGGGCACCCATCAACTAACTCTCATAGATATGCACCAGCCAGCCGATACGACACACCCAGAAAACACTTACGTTGACTCACAAGAGCAAATGGACACATCATCACCAAATCATTCCACTTATTCAGACACAATGGATCATTCACCTACGGAGGAACAACTAAATTCGAGTAAAGAAATCGGTGATATCTCATTGGAGATTGGTGATAGTTCGATGCCAATAGGGCAGAATCATTATCAACCCATCCTTTATAGTAATCACCAGTACGTTCCCGAGTTGTATCGACAGCAAACTTTATTGTCAGACCATGAATATTTTAACGCGCCTAGTCAACCTGAGAATTTTATCGGTCTCGAGGAAATTATGACTGATCCACTGGATTTACAATTGAATTCCGATGATAATGTCCAACAAAAGGTATTGGAAGCTCAAAGCTATGATGTTCCTTATTTTACCGAACACGGGGTTAATCAAAAAGTCCTAAATGTGGGGATAGCGACGCCGGAACTCTATCCCCATCTTTATAATTATCGGTCTGACTCTAACGATATTGCTGTCGTTGATTATCAACCTGATAATATCAATTCTTATATTTACAATAATATTGCCTACGTCGATCTGCACGATGACTACGAAGTAAGCGACTCTTCTTCTGAAGAATAGCGTTCGAACGTTCTCCTCGATTGGGCAAACTCCAGTTTACCAATTTTATTAGTCCAGTGACGCCTGCATTTATTAATCCCAGTTTTTAATAACGCTGCGATAAAAGCCCCATGTTTTTAACGTGTTAATATTAAGTTTGTAATTAATTTATATTTATAATTATTCGTATTTCACGTTTAACGCGTGAAAGATATTTTTAATCGTAATTATTATCATTATTATTTAAACGTATGCATTGCAATAAATGTAACTGATATCGACTACTGTTAGACGGTGAATTCGAAATTTAATTATGACAAGAAAATAAATTCTTTGCTGAAGATTATCCTTCTGATAATAATTCTTGATGATCGAACTAAATCCTTGCAACGAGCATGTGTAATCAGAGTTTGTTGAGTCCTTTGAAATTTCGAGTTGCATGCGATACGTGATAAACTTGATGCCTCGATAAAAGACGTTGGAAACGAAATCTGAGAAATGTTATTATTTTTGAGAAGGGATGGCTCATATTTATTTGCAATTTTTTTATAATTCTAAATGGAAGGCTTGTGTCAACAAATTCGTTTTCTACGTCCGAATCGAGGCAAGGATTATTATATTAAAGCAGGGTTCATTGTGACTACAGCTCAAAAGAGACGCTCAAACGATTTTAGCATGCATTTAGTAAAAAGCTTGTGCCTGAGTTGAGTTGTATTTGACAGATCTATACGAAGCAAGCTGAAGGTGCGGTGAGCACTATGAGGTGCGAGGGTAAGGACGCCCTCGGCCGGGGAATCAAGCGAAAGCTGGACTCCATCCACTCAATGCATTCTACCCTGCATGAAGACCAGGATGGTCAGTATTGAATAGTATTTGAGTCGTTTATCGTAAAATATTTATAATATGCATGTGCTTGAAGCTTGAATCAATGCGAGCTTATTTCTTTCTCAAAATAGACCAATAATGCACATTTAAAATGATTAAAAAATATATATATTTAAAATTTTAATTTCGCGTCAGAAGATTCTGGTGCAAGATTAAAAATTAAAAATCTGTTTGATGTCAATGGATCTTCCCGAACTTATTTTGCTTTTTTGAGACTGAATATTGCTCAACATTATTCACACTAAAATAGTAGTTCTTAAAAAATAAAAGTAAAGTAATTTTTGATACGAAAAATTATCTTGTTAGCAAAATAATTTTTTATCTGGTTTATGTTAATTGTTGCATGCTTTTGTTTAAAAGTGACATTCCTCTTGCTTTCTGCTTTCTGGGAATTTGTGTAGAATGAATCATTGTACGCAAAAGTTTGCTTTATTCCTTTATTAATATGTACAGAGGCATTTCACTTAGGATTAAGATTCTCTCTCGAAGTTAGCAGTAATAAAATTTTCTGCTTTTGCACCTACATACTGAAAAGCGAATTGGTATTCCGATGGAACGTGTGGAATAGTTTGAAAGTATAATGCACACGTATTCATAGAATGCATATTTGCATAAGCATCAAGATTCTGATTTAAAGAGGGGAAATTTTAATATCATATCGATTCACTGAAAATGAAGTTTTTCTTTTTCCATTCAGTCAGACAAAACCACCTGGAATTCTAAATTCAATTCTCAATTTTAATAGAGAAGTTTTCCTTGGTTTTTATAGGTTTCTTATTTATTATTAGAAACATTGTTTTAATTTACTCAAGACTTTTTCAATCTGTATATTTTCATTATAAACAGGAAAGATTAGAATTAAGGCAAAAAATAAGCAAAGTAGTTTTGTCTGGACAAAATTGAAAATTGAAGAAAGCACCTTAGAATTAGAAAACCTGGGGCTTGCCGAAAATGCACATTTCCACCATATTAACACCATTTTTTGGAGGCAGGTAAGTGAGCTGGAATTAAGGTGTCTTTATTGTGTCAAATAAGCAATTAAACCCTGTAAATAATGGTCTTATTAATGATTGTTTGTTAATACTTGTTTATTAATATTTTTTTTTCGCCTTGACTAATTGGCTGTCAGGTTTGTTAATACTAAATACGTTTTCACAATTGGTAAACCCATAAAGCAAAAAGGCGGCGGGAAAAAGTCGCTTGAATTATTTATTATACCATCGCAGAGGAATGGGAATCATTTATTGTAAATAGAACGATTCGTATTTTCATTCAGTTCAATGATTGCATGATTTCCCCAATTGATGACAAAATTCTTTTTTTTTTTTTTTTTTTTTTGAGGGACCCACAAGTGAGAAAAAGTAGTAAAATTGCCAATTCGATGCAGCACTTTTAACTACAGTAAAGACAGAAAAGAAAATCTAATTGAAAATAAGTATTTACAAATGTAGATTTTATTTTGAGTTTATATTAATTAAGGGTCAACTTAGTCAATATTACTACTTTTTTGACGGCATATTCACGGTTTCATAGCTCACGCACACGCGTTGCTTTTTTGCTAGAAGTATATCACAATCGCTAGAAGTTGAACCCATTCTTGTATATTAATTAATTTGTGTTTGGGCCATTAATGGAGGGTTTGTTTTATGTGAAAAATAGAAGAATAGCTGTAAATGAGTTTTTGGAAAGATTGGAAGTTTTTCATGGTGCAAAAAATTGAGATATTATTTTTTGGACTCTCAGTACCCTCCAAGGACGAGGGAGATGCCGCGAAGACGTGGAAGCTTGAAGTTGGTGAGGTTGTTTGGGGTGCAGCTCGGGGAAGTACAGCCTGGCCGGGAAAAGTCGAGTCTTTGGGAGCACCAGGCAGCTTGAACGTCTGGGTGCGTTGGTACGGGGGCGGGGGCAGCGGCAACAATCTCAGCCAAGTTGATGCCAAGACTCTCAAATCTCTCTCTGACGGCCTTGAGGCGCATCATCGCGCTCGAAAAAAATTTCGGAAGTGAGTCCCCTAGCATCAAAAAAAATATTCAAGTCCTACTGTAAAAGGATCTATAACTCATTTTTTGAAACTAGTGAAATATCACCACCCTCTGAATAATAGGACTTTTTTCTATTAATTATTTTGATCTTAAGGTTTAAAATAGTTTTAGCACTGAATACTAAAAATCATAATATTTGGCAGCACTTATTAGCAAACCAACAGCCAATTGTGATCATTAAACGTTGAAATCCGATACATTTTTTTTTTAGATTTTTTCAATACTTGATTTGCTGTTTGATGTTTTCTTTTTTCATTAAGGTGAAATGCAGTCTTTCAACGTAGAATGGAAAGTTAATAGGCTAATTTTATACATCACTGTATTCTTATTTATTGATTTATTGAACTTTGCATGTTCTAGTTGTAGTTGTTATTGAATATTTCACTTCTATTTCTACAATTCTACATACTACAATCTAGAAATTTAATTTAGTGTGTTTGTCTATCAGTGTCTTATCTGCTATTTTTTATCCATTAAATCCTATTTTTCTTACAAGCATCTGACTTCATGTCCTGTGGTTATAGAAGTCGTAAACTGAATATGCAATTGGAAAACGCTATCCAAGAGGCAATGGCAGAACTGGACAAAGTCAACGAGCCTCGGTCCATTTCGAAGCAAGAAGACAAGATCAAGTTGGTGAATAGCAACGGGCAAGGTGCCAAAGGATCAAAAACCACCCCCTTGATAGCGACGATTTCAACATCCAAGGTCGAGGCGAAGAGGATGAAGAAATCCACAGACAACTCCACAAAATCAGAAAAAAAATACCGGTGACCTTAAAATTGTATCCCGGTGCTGACGCGTCTAGGCGACGTGACTGATAGATTAATATACTGATACTAGGTATTGTTGCTATTTTTTTATTTTCTCTACCATTAACGTTATTGTCATCTACATCACTCTCATTGTTATCATCGTCATTCTCGCTTTCATTTTCCATCGACGTCATTAATTTGTAATTATGACCTTGAATAGCGTTGATGAAACGCAAAGTGAAAACACATTTGTATATAATTAGGCCTAATGATGTAAAGGAGAGAGTTCCATTTTTCGCAATGGAAAGAATACTCACGAAATTGTGAATGAATTTTAATTAGAGTAGGGAGGGGGAGGGGTTTTTATTGTTGTATCATCGTCATCATTATTGTAAGGTAAATTCAAATTCGATTACTGCTTTTTTTTTTAATTTTTCCATCTTTTTCTTAGAATAATTTAAGTTTTTTATATTTTGAAATCACCTATGATCTGAAAAATAAATTCACATCACGTGTTCCTAAGTTTGCTAAAATTTTATGCATCACAAAATGAGATAGCAAATATTCTTCGCTAAGTATCAAACTTATAACGGGTTGTATATATTTTTTAATAATTGTAAAATCAACACATCGCTATTTCGCTGATGAATGTTATTAAACAAATTGTAAACGATCTGAAATAGCGATTTTATATAGTGATGTAAATATTTTATCAATTTTAACCAGAAAGGCTAAACAGATATTGAAGGGATCTGCAAAAGAAGCAAAATGAAAGTGTTTCTTGTCGCACCAAATTTTGCGTCTATGTCTCTCTTTTATTCCGATTGTGCGTTCAAAGCTGTATTTAAGACTCAAAGAAATTATTATAAAATTTCATTTCAATGTAATTGTTGGTTTTCATCAAGATATTAAAGTATTCAGCAGTAAACTTATTTGAAATTTGAGATTATCTTAAAATAACAGTTTACTGTTATTTACAATAATTTTATTACATATTGTGTATTATATTTTTCAGCTGCGTAAAATTTCATCTTTAAATTAATGTCTGGAGAATTTCATACAGCTTTGTGCGAATTACTTGTAATTTAAGCATTACGTGCGCTTAAATGTAAAATCTCTTTCAATGATGGAGATTATACAACACATTTTTAATAGTAATATTTTTTATAATCAAAGCAATTGCTTGGAAAATACACTCTGAAATTTCCAATATTTGAAATTTTAATTACACAAAATTTTGTCATGGAAAAACCAAAAAGATTGATGTAAAGTATTGGAAATCTTTGATTGTAAAAACTTAATATGTAGTTTAAAACGTCCACTCTAAGAAACAAAAAGATCTTGTAACTTGTAAAATTTATTGGATAATAATTACAATTGGTGAAATTTATCATTTGTATACTCAGCTTCACAAAAAATCAATACTTAATTCAAAATTTCAAAACCCATTATGTTACAATTAGAAAAAATAAACCTTGCAATTAATTGATTACAAATTTCACCAACTGGGATTCTTAAATCAACAATTCATCACATTTTTCTTTCTTTGTTTTCTCGAGTCACTAAGGTAATCTTGTAAAAATCCGATGTCAAAAGAAGACAGCTTTAAAAATTAAAAAATTTATAGTTAGGAGTGGAATCCGAGAAGACTGTGACTGTTAATCAAAAGTATTTTGGTACTTCGAATACTTCGAATAGTTTTTTAACAGTGAAGTTTTATATAATCTTTCTTGAACGAACGCATGCCATCGTTCCATTTGCGATACTGTGAATCAAGATCATCAGTTTCAAACTATAATTTTTACAGTTTAAAAAAACACACTCCAGTGAACAAAGGTCCTCGATTTTAGTTAAAATAATGTTTATATACAAATTTTACTATTAAATTCCAAAATTTTAGCAGTAGAATAATTAGTAATAATCTAATAATTGAAAAATCAATTAAAGTTTTAAAAAGCAAATCTCAAAATATTTCAATTTATGATTTTATCTCTTGAAAGCCATCGCACAAAGATGACACTGAAGGGATTTAAAAAGTGAAAAGAAGGGTGTGAATTGAATTTACAGCGTCCTTAGATTATATCCAGAGGAGATGACAATAAAGGAAATTGAAGTATCAAAAGCTATTCGAAAATTGTCCATGATTCGCAAAGGGAAAAGGACTTTAGATTGGTACTCGAGGAAGAAATTTATAATTTGTAATCTGTAATTTTTAAGTTGTAATTTATAATTCAACGCACGGGTTTTTAAAGATTATTTCTTAGTAATTGTAAATATGACGATAATCAATGTACGGGCCCTAAACTTTTAGAAACAAGTAGTCATCATCGGTACTATATCAAAATGAATCAAAACCTACGACCTAACGATATTTTTCCTATCGACATTCGACGTTCGTTCACATTAAAATCTTTTCTCATGTACTTTTTGCATCTTTCCGACCAATTCATACCTTTCATCTGTTTTAAGTATATCGACATATCCAATTATAAAATCCAATTGAAGGAATTTTTTATGGACACATTTTTGAGAGAGAAATCAAACTTCTTCAAAGGATTTTGATCAAAATTAGTAGAATAAAGGTTCATATTGCGAAGAAAGGAAATTGATTTTAAGAAGCATTTTAAAAAGTTTTAAAATAGAATAGGAAATAATTAGTTTGAAAATCAAAGACATTTTAATTGACTAGGAATGAAATCAAATAAATTTTGTATTTCCCCTTGGGAAGTACTGAGAAATTTAATTGGGAACAATGTGCAGTGTAAAAATATTTTTACAAATTGCACTTATAGTAAAAAAATAGTAGGACTTTTTAGATGTAATCATTTTCAAAAGGGCTTTGGCTAATTTAGGAGAGGGAAAAGATATTTAATTCAATTATCGAAATGGAAGGATATTTAGAAAATGGTTATTTGATTTGAGAAATTAATTGAAGTAATGAGAAAAGGTGTGACGAATGTTTTTTGGGTCTAAAGAAATCATATGAAAGAAACACGTAATAGAAGCAGACACGCAATTCACAATACATATTATATACGAATCCGCAATTGGTGGTACTATAGTAAGAGATGATAATTTTATATTTACAGATATAAAAAAAAGAGGTTGACTCTAACTAAAAGTAGTTGTATGATATTATGAAACTCCTCGTCTCCCTGCTCCACGATTAGATAAATTAGCAAAGCTACATTATTTAATATCTGGCATAATATTTATATATAAAAAATCTATATATACATGCGAATATACATAAGAAGATAGAGCATAAAATAAAAAAATAAAAAACCGAAAACAAAAGAACAGAATTTGGGATGCAAGGAAATTATTGCTGACCCAGGAAAAGTATGAAGCTTTTAGCTGTAAAGTTATACTTTATTTTGTAAATTTTGTTTATACGATGTTTGATTGTCGCATAATACTATTGTATGTGAAAATAAGTTAATAAATGATTAATGCGAAGTTATATCCCGTATTCCGTAAATTTCCTTTCCAAACAAAATAGAGAGTTACAAATATTTAAAGAAGCATTGCTTAATAAATTCGTAATAGTTTGAAAACAATAAAAAAGCTGTGAATTCGTTCTCGGGTGTTCCATTTAACTATATTTATATTTTTTGTGCTCATTTTTTGAACATCTCACTTCCTCATTATGATGAGGTTGCAAATTCATTTGCTTTCTCATAGAGGAAGCATCAAGCATTGTTTTCTTGAAGCAAAACATCTTGCATCAACTTTAAATTATACCAGTATTACC
>JAUEJJ010000004.1:9307759-9339693 GCA_032164275.1 Synergus coniferae
ATAAATGTACATAAAAATCTTAGTATTCAATATTTTGAAAAATCATTGAGCACGTTTTGAGATATTGACGGTGCAAATATATCCTACCAATTTCAGCAATTTATCTACAATTGTTTTTAAGTTATAGCGGCGATAAAAAAATGGGAACATCCATCCACACACATACATTCGGACAATTGATTAGATTGTGAATTTTCGAAGTAAATATTTTTTCATTGTATTCTTTATTGTTTATAATACTGCTAATGATGCTAAATTACATTTTTATTAAATAACTTTTCTGAATTTTTAAGTTAATAATCAAAAAATAATTGATGAAATCGATTTTCTATTTTGTTCAAACAAATCTTCATTATTAAAAATATTTTTCTACAGTTATTATTGTGACATTTAAACAAATTATAAACAAATATTCTAGTCGATAACACTCTTGTCTTTAAATTTGATGGAAGATGGCAGTGCGATGCTGAAAGTCGTCTTTCCAATAAAACTTCAATCCTTCGAGGATCGAAAGCTTCAAAAATGTAAATAAATGTAAAAATACTTTGTATTATAAATTTATCCAGGCAAAATTAAATTTGAAAAATGGGAAAATTCTTGAAAAATTCTTAAATAATGTTTAAAACTTTTCTTTTATTGATAACAAAGTATTTTTCGAATCTTGAAAATATAGAAGATATTATTGAAAAAGGCTTCTATATTATACTCTGGTCGTAAAGAAAAGCGGACTTTGTCAAATCTTCTTAGCTACTTTAGCGTTTACAACGTCCACAATAATTGTATAGTTATCAAAGTAAAATGTGTCCTTGGAAGCGGAAGAGTTTATTATCACAACCTCTGAAGTTTAGAAGAGCAGAACTCATTGTCCTGAAAATTATGACCTGAGCTTTCCTCTCGTGCGTTTTCTGTAAGTTATGAATAAAATAATAATTAATTCAGGTAAGAAGAAATTAAATTGAGAATTGCTGGAATTAACAGAAATGCAGGACCAATTTTTCAAATGTCCTGTATGCAGATTTCAACAATCTTTATATTCAAATATTCAACAAATTCAAATATTTTTGTCTTGTCTCAGAGTATTTCTTGAGGATTTCTAACAAAACGCTCTTAAGGAGCAAAGGAGCCGGAAGCGGAAGTTCTCTGTGTTTCAAGGAACAAAATATACTGAGTTACAAATCATAATGTTAGCTCATCCCTCTTTTTTACGTTTCTGCGACGCAGCTTAAGAATATTTTCAACTCATGCAGTTCTTTACTTCTTAGATTCTATCTACAGATAGAAATGGTGTTCTTTTTACAAAATTCAACGCTTTCATTTATTACATATTTAAAAAATTATTTTGATATGATTTTATGATTTAAAATGAGAAAATAATTCATATGATGAGAGGAATTCAGAAATATCAGAGATTTTATACAAGAATATTCCTTTTCAATTCTCTTTCCGCATGGCCTATTTATTTTGCTCTTGCAAAAAGCTTGATCGCATTTTTATCTTTTCTTTTTCAGGGAAAGAGTATCAATACGAGAATAATTATGCGAGAATCTTCTGTGGAACGGAAACGCGATTCCGTCTTTTCTCCTCGTTACTGATAGTCCGTCAGCTTTATGCTATGGTTGGCAGAAGCAGAAGAGGACTCTGGGTCTAATGAGCGAGTGCATGTTGACGAGTGTCCTGTTCAGCTTCACCACGAATCTAGTGCAATCTAATGCATTCTCTTATACATATATAGATATATTTGTAATTGGAACATCAGAAACTGCTGTAGGAAATGAGGAGACCTGCTTCTATTAATATATAAATCTCATATAATTTATGTCAGATAAAGAAGAGTACCTATCCAATTCAAAAATCGAAAAAAATCTAAAAGTTGATATTTTCAGATCAGTCCAGAATTGCAAATCTCTTAACCTTGATATAAATTATAAAAATTTCATAATTGAATTAAATATCTTCAAGAATGCCATTTTTGGGCTTGCCTGTAAGGGAAAAATTATTGAAGTACGGTGGTCTTCAAATAAAAGAGGTATAAAGGAAACTAATATCATTTTTGTTTAATAAAAGTTTCAAAAATAATTTTTTTTCAATTTTTCAAATTTTTTTCAATTTGGTTAATATAGGATGACTGCTCTTATGTTTGGAAAATTCCTGCGGCTGATCGATGCGAATGGGTGAAGCTCACTGATGATTGTTCAACTAATTACGGATTTTCATATGTGGAGATATTATTTTGCTACTTCTCAACTGAGCAACCAGCTTTATTTGGTCTTGGATGCTTTCTTTTGCTTTTATGGCTGCTCTATTTGTTCCTGATTCTCGCTACCACTGCTGATAATTTGTGAGGAAAATTGTTGAATATTAACTATAAATTTTCGTTCTCTTTTCATTCGATTTAAATATTTACTTTTAATGACAGTTTCTGCCCTTCTCTGGGAGTAATTTCCACAGTCTTTCGACTCTCGGACAGTATTGCGGGTGTGACAATATTGGCATTTGGAAATGGGGCACCTGACATATTTACTTCTTTGGCTTCTACTTTGGACGACAGTATGATCATGTTCACAGAATTAATAGGGGCTGGAGTTTTCGTGACTGCTCTTATTGCCGGTTCTGTGGCTGTGGTTGCACCATTTCGAGTACATTGGAAGTCCTTCGTAAGAGACTGCAGTTTTTATGTCTTATCTGCTAGTTGGATAAGTTACATCGTGAATGATCAGATTATTTATCTGTGGGAAGGATTAAGTAAGTGCTACAAAATAATTCACTTCTAAATAAAAACCATAATATAAAATTTAATTTAATTTAATTGTAAATTTCCAGGTTGCATTTTTTTATACCTCTTGTTCATCGTCACTGTCGTCTCAATGCAGATTTTTGATTCCAGAGAAGAAAAGCAAAAAAGTTCGAATTATATTTCCTTTCGTTAAAAGTTTAATTTATGAAAAAAACACTTTATTAAAATTTATAATCCTCTTTAGGTCGAATCCCAAGGGTGCCGGATACAGAAGTTTTACACACTTACTTGGCGAATCGAGATGTAAATATTCACCCCCGTCTTCGGGCTCGTGCATTTAATGTTCAAGCCAAACTCGGTGGGTGCATATTTTACAAGGTTCTAAAAACTTGATCTAATTTAATATATTTTACTTCCCAGTATTCCTAAGTATTAAAAATTTATTTCAAGGAACTTTTTTGCTGGGGCATGGAAGTTGAAAAGATTTCTTTTACTTTGATCTGAGACCTGTTTTATTCGAGTTGATTAACTCAAAGCCGTTTTCAGGACCTCATTGCACAGCTGCTCAAAAAATTATTCATAAACTTCTTATTATTTAAACTTTCAGTTTTCAAAATTTCTTTTTAAATTAAACCGTCTTTCGGAGTTAAAATAAGACGGCAAGAGTCTGCTTTTAATTGCTGAACTTAATTGAAAAATATTTTTCCCTTTTTAACTTTCAAGCCTTGATTTCTGTTTACGGTTTGCCTCGACTAATTACTCAAGACGTAATTAACATAATGAAGATAATTATCTCATTTACATAAATTAGACGTTGCTATTGCAAAGGAAATGGAAAGAAATAAATTGGATCAGGAACCCTCGAATCAAGAAACATCTCTTGAGGAAAAATCATCAAGACCCAAAGGTATTTTTCGAGAGTTTCTCTTCGACATCTCGCCCATAAACATTGATGATTGGAGGTCTGGAAATACTCTTCTCAGGATTCTTCTGGTTATTCGTTCTCCTTTTATGTTTCTTCTCCAGTTATTTGTTCCTGTGGTGAACGAAACAGCCGAAAAAAGAGGATGGTCAAAGTTACTGAATTGCTTGCAGTTGTGTTTAACACCAATTATTGTACTCTACCTCTTTAACGGTTAGTTTATGTAATGAATTAGTTGGACAATTTAGAATATTTAATAGATTTTAACATCTAATTAAATTGTAATCGACTAACTAACCAAGCTTTAAATGCCTTTGTTTCAGCCTGGAATCTATCAATTAATTCAGTGCCCTCAATTGTAATAGGCTTTCCAATTTTGGCTGGAATTGCTCTAATTGTATTTTTATTAACTTCGAAGGACAAAATACCGTCCTTTCATAACGTAATTTAATATGCAAATATTTTATTCATTGGACTAAATTCACTCGCTAATTATAATTAATTAAAAAACTTTTGCTAAAATGAATCAAATCATTTATTCAGGCATTTGCATTTCTGGGATTTACAGCAGCCATGTTCGTTGTATATTTCATCGCAGGGGAAGTGATGTTAGTTCTTGAATGTATTGGATATGTTGGTGGCATATCCGATGCCATGTTGGGAATAACTTTTCTTGCATGGGGTAACAGCATTGGCGGTGAGTTTATTTTTTATCACACGAGTGAATAAGTTTGCCAGTAAAAAAATTATTTTAACCGATTTTTTCAGATTTAATATCAAACATAACAATTGCCAAACATGGATTTCCACGGATGGGATTCGCAGCTTGTTTCGGAGGTCCAATGTTTAATACTCTTTTGGGATTAGGATTGACTTTTACTATTGCTGCAGCCAGTGCCAAGAGATACCGAATTCAAATCCGAATAAGCCCCATGGCACCTGGATGCTTAGTCTTTTTATTTTGCTCATTATTATCCTCATTGATTTATTTATCTGTCACTGGCTTCCTCGCAAGACGTTCTTATGGATTTATGCTTTACACGATTTACATCGGATTCATGATTATTTGCTTTCTAAGTGAATTTCATGTAATTCATCCACTTGGCACGGACCATCGTCCTGATCCAGTGTTACCTGATAAATAAATTTGCAGAGAGAAAATTGATACAATAGTATACAGTACATAGTGCATAATACAGCCAAAAGGATCCTATATATTAGAAGATATCTTCCCCTAGGGTCCTAGATGCTCCCAATTCTAAGTTCGGTCTAATAACGCTAATTGTGGTTTGTGAACACTAGGCTGACTTTCGAAGGGTAAATCGGCCAATTTTAGGGGAAAGACTAATTCTATTTAAATGAAGGCTTTCGTTAATTAATCCACATTATATGCAGCTGTTTCCTCTCAATATATGTACATGGCTACTGTTCCCTCCATTATTAATTATAATTGTGTTGATTTTTTTGTCATATCACTGACGTTAATTTTTAATTGCAGTCAATAATTAACTTGAGAGTTAAAACACGTGGAAATTACTAATTAATATTTGGTCTCATACTTGGTATTTAACTGAATTTATAAAAATTATTTTATTAACAATCAACTCAACAATCCTCTGGTTTAATTTAGTTTCGCTCTTAAGAGTTTTTGAATTCTCGAATTTTTAAATATTTCTCGCTAATATTTTTGTTTAAAACAAAGTTTTGCAATCTTCTAGTTACTTTACATTCTGATACTGTAATCTTTTTATTACCGCTAGATTATGCTTATGCCTAAGAGTTTTGCGTACTTACGTCAGTCAGAAAATTGCGTTATGGATGTCTCAATATTTATTCATTTTCTTAACTCTTAGGGCCGAATTTTTATTAATTCGTCTTTGTTCAAACACTTTCCCCGAAATTATAAAACTGTATTTCATTGTCTGTATTAGCTATACATCTCGTGATTCAGAACGTGATTCCTTCTATGCATGTGAGTGTGTGTACACATAGTAAGAATCACGTCATGTTTACAAACAAAATTTCAATATAAAAGGAAAGACTTATATTCATTTTTCATCAATCTACTTTTAACCTATAAAAAAAAATTTGAGATCTACTATCTGTAAAAGATCTACTGTAATTTTTAAAAAATGGGGACAAGAATTCGTTTCTGTTTTTTATTTCTGTGCGCCATACTATTTCAAGTGATAATAGCTTCCTCAGAAGAGAATATTAGTAAGTGTAATAAATAAATAAATAATTAAACCTTTAAATAATGATAAATAATACTAATAACTTAATATTTTTCATTTTAGAGAAATCATCGGATCTTCATCGTAAAAAACGTGCAATTGGTGAAACATCGGACCCAAATAGAAAAGCAATAATCTCTCCCCTTTCATACATTGTTAGTCTAACAAAAAAAGGAGTTCCTCATTGCGCTGGTACAATATTATCGGCTAACGTTGTTTTAACTGCAGCTCATTGCGTATTTGATGCTGGTATGACCCTCAACGTTCTAGCTGGATCAGCAAATAGACATTTCGGAACGTTTCACACTGTTAAAAATTTACAAATGTATCCAGGATTTAATCCGAATAGTCTTCTACATGATCTCGCTTTACTTTATATTGTTCCACCTATTAATATAGGTGGCCAATCTTACAGTCAAGGAATTCCATTGTATAATGGACCTATAATTCGTCCTGGCACTCGTGGTATTTTTAGTGGCTGGGGATGCACAACGGAAATAGGGTAAGTCGTAATGAATAAGTTTATTATGTTACTTGGAAGTCTACTTCTAAAATGTATCAATGTTTAAAGATCTTTAAATTACGGAAAAAGATTAATAAAACTTCTTCCTCACTATTACAGAAACAGAACAATACATCCTGAACAACTTCGATCAATAGAAGTTTCCATTTTGAGCCCTTTCGAATGTCATGAATCGTACCCAGAATATCAACAACATATATGTACTGGCGGTAATTGGGGGCCGGAAGACAGTTGTTCTAGTTTTAGTGGAGGTCCTTTTACTGTTGATGGTAAACTGGTTGGTATTATGAGTTTACATAAAAGAAGAACTCCAATTCTACAAAATCCTGCTGAATTTGTTAACTTGGCTCACCTTCCGTACAGACGGTGGATAATATCAACAGTTCGAAATCTTCAATACATTAATAAAGGCTAGTTTTAAATTTAATTATGTGCATGAATTTACGTAATAAGCTTTATCCAATAAAGAAATGCAAATGAGAATCTGAATTCATTAGCAATTTAGATGTATAACGCATATTTCTATTGTCATAAACTTTAACATCTTTAGTTAAATTCGGTAAATAAGTTGAATGTCGTAAATGTGTTTTTCCTTATAAATGAAGCAATGTTTAATGTATCTTATCTAAAAGTTTAAACTGTATATTTTCTTAGTTACGAAAGTTAGGATTTTAGGTTTTAAAATTTAAAAATTTCATGCAATAATGTCAGATATTGATTTTTAAATTCAAAAAAATTTCCCGCCTCCAACTGCCGCTTGTTCGAATTCAAGATGGCCAACCAATCAACGTTGTTGATTTTGCGCGGGCTTTTACTTGTTGCACTCTTGTCCTTGCTTGTGCTCACGTGTTTATATTGCTTGATATTGCTCATATTGCTGCAGTACTGAGTGTTTTTTCCCTTTATTGATCTTTATTTTATGTTTGTTTTCATACGGTTCATACAGGAGCTCTGGGGAGACAGTAATTTAGTTTAGTGTTGTGTGAGTTTCCGTGAGAAGATGGTTTTCCGACGATTCCAAAGTGCGCGGTGAGCGGGTAAGTTGTTTACATCTTCAGTCATAACATTGTAATTACACATCTCACGAGTTCAATATCGGCATAAAACATATTTACGAAAACATATTTAATAACTGAGGAGTAATCTTTTATTGTAGTTTACTGATAATCCCCTTTCACGTTGTTGATATTTTTCATCTGTCAACATAACCTCAAAGCAATTTTTGCTCTATAAATTATTGTTACTATTGTTATTATTTGATTAACGTGAATCTTAGAATCTGTAAGGAATCGAGAATATAATTTAAGATGAGGATGTATTGATTTCAACTACTTCAGGTGTCCATCATTTCCATTGATTTTTTAAATATACACCGTACATTTTTAAATTATTTAGAAATTAAAACAGGTGTCTAAATTTAATTAATTTTTTTTTTCAATAATTCTATAGGATTTCTTTACTTAAAATAATTGAGGATAAATTTCTATAGCATTACATATTTCAGAGCTTATTTAATCTTCAGATTAACTTGAAATTAACTTCATCGTAATCTGCAAACTATCAACATGACGGAGTGCACTCCATACATTTCTGCTGAACTAGCAGCCACTTGTGATGCCCTCGGTTATTACGATGGCCATAAATACCATCTGGATAAAAACTGCATAGGTAACTTACTCATGAATTTCATAAATTTCCTTTTTAAATTATTTTGTTCACTTGTCGGCCATTTTATTAATATTTACTCATAAAGATTCTACGTTTGCAATTAAGTTTTACAATGGAGTAAATATATCCACTTTTTTGGTTTTCAGAGGTCATAAAAGACTTAATAAAATATTTACGAAGAGATGATAGCACTCACGTTGTTCGTCGTTATCTCGGACATTCAAAAATTGTCCAAACAGATCTCATAAAAATTTTTGTGGAACATTCGGACAAAAAGGAACTCTGGGACGTCCTTTTGCGGTAATCATTTCATATTAATTTACAAATCTAAAATATACAAATTGAATTTACAAAATTAATAGGGCTTACAAGCATCTGTTCTCAATATTCGAGAATTATGCACGTTGATGAATTGCTAATAAACTTGAATCAATACGAAATGTTTCATGCTAATACATTATTCATTAGAAATCTTCATCCCATATTTACTCAATGCACTATTGGTTATTTCTGCATAAAATCAAGATACATGTATTTCAAAAAATTATGAATTTCCTTTCAGATTAATGATTAATTTGACTAGTCCAGCTTTGATGTTTTACAACGAAGAACTACCAACAGAAAAAGTCACTCGAACACTCTATCAGGAAATTGTGTCGCATTTGCAAGGCTACAAAATTGCTTTAACAGATGAAGGAGTTTGGAACACAATTAGAGATCATCTTGGCAAACTCTTGAGTATTGTAAGTAATTTTAATTTATTCAACAGTTTCATTGATGTAGCTTCTATCAATAATTTGATTTTGCTCCTAAGCAATTAATTTCTTACAAACTAATGATTAGATGTCTCAATTATTAAATTTAATTGTTACAGGATAGTATAGAAAGGGGAGAAGAGAATGAAATAGTAATTGAGCGAATTCTCACCTTTATCAGGAATGTCTTGCAAGTTCCACCCGCTGATAATGAAACAAGAGCTGACAATGATGCAACCGTTCACGATGAGGTATTGATTTAAAACTACAACTGAATTTAAGTCTTTGACCCTTAATTTTTGCTAAAAATTGTTTATGATTACAGTTACTCTTTGCTCTCAACTCGTCTGGCACTGTCGACCTTCTGCTTTTCATTGCTAGTAACAGAAGCGAACAACAGTATCACATGCAAATTTTAGAGGTAGTTATATTTATTTATTAGAATCAACTTAAGAAAATTAAATTAACTAGAGTTGCACAAGCTTCTCAAAAACCATATGAAATTTTTAAACTCATTTTTATTGTAGATAATAGCGTTGATGTTGCGTGAGCAGAATGCAACCAAGTTGGCTACCGTTGGGACGCAGCGCAGCACTATAGAAAAGGAACAAGATGAAGCAAAATTGTCAGTTCTTCGACAAAGGGAACGCTTACAGAAAATAGAGAAGATAAAGAAATATGCGGGATCAAGGTATTTTTTTGTTTACTCTTTTTTATAGAAAAGAAGAACTATTCTAAATAAATTCGAGCCCGAGTAGACCAATTTAATCTTTTTAAATAAAATCAATGATATAATCGAAACTTACGAATAAACATTTAAATTTTCTAACAAATAAAATCACGAGATAAAATCTTCCGTATATTTTATAATGGTCATACCAGGTAGCAGCGTAGATAACAATAAACGAATGCTTGAGCAAAAATGTCCGCATAATAAATTTCATATAAAAGACTATTTGTTTCCTTATAGTAAAGCAACCGTAACCAGATCGCGACATAAAGTCTGGGCAAAGTAACTCGCGTTTTAGTATAGAAAGAAATAAAAGATAGTAAAAAGAGCATGACAAAAAAGGGTTGTGTTGTTACTCGCAAGTAACCCTTGGGAATCCGCGCTTCTCTCAACCGCGTGAAATGTAATGAATATGACCCAGTTTTTAAAACAGAGTGCTTTGCATGAGTACCAAGTTTTTTTTTATCTTTATTTACTAAAGGAGAATGGGTACGAACAAGTCTCCCGTTTCTGTTTGTCGAGGTCGTAAATTCATTTACGATTGCAATCTATTGCTTGCTTTTCAATCCAGGAAATATTGTATCTATCTTACTTTCATAAATACTCAAGTTTTTTCAGACCCTTTCGTTTTATACAAATCCATCTTCATCTAGAAATAATTACGGGTGTTGCCTTAAAACGTTTTCAGATAAACGAGAAATCGTTTGTGACGGATTTATTCACAAAAAGGATTCCCAATGCAGTTTTGAACAATAGATTGTAAGAAATTCAGATTGTATATTTTATGCGAAGCTTGAAGAATTTAATCCTGAATTTGCTGTAGGTTACTTCAATTCTTTGTACTTTATTTAACAAGCTAAGCTTAACTGATAAACCCTCGATAGAAAGACCGAGCGATCCTTCCCCCGTTAAATTTTAATAGGATTACGTCTTAATCTAGGGTTGTGGCGTCGATCCACGAACGTGATTTTTAATTAGCAAGTGTCTGAAATTATTTTTTCTCACTAAAGATTTTTCAGATTTTTTACTTAGTAAACTAGTACGTGAGTTGGTGTCGTGTCTAGAGTTTTATTTATTATTCAGACGATAGAGCGTTTAAAATAACCTTCTTACTATAAAACTAAATGAAATTTCGATCTCCGTTTTTTATCTAAATATTTAAATTTCTTTCCTTCACCCATTTATTTTCAATCTTTACCCAGCGTTTCAAACTCCTTTTAAAAAGCATTTTATATTCTTGCAGGCACTCAAGATTTGGTGGCACTTACGTTGTGCAGAACATGAAGGCAATCGGGGAAAACCAGTTGATCTGCCACAAACCTTATCAGAAAATCGAGGCTTTGGAGTTCGGAGTGGAAAAGGTATGAAAGAAAAGTACAGTTGAAGAAATTGGAGTTTGCTTTGCGAATATTTTACTTTTTGCCGTTAATTTAACGGGAAAAATTCAATTAGATGTGCGATATTCACGATAAGTTTCATTAGCGGCGAGAGACTGAATTCAACGAAATATACGGCTGTTAATTAGATCTGTGCTTGGGTAATTAGAGCCCAGTCTTTTCTAACGGCTTGGAGCATCTCAAAATGGGTCAACCCACACCCCAAGTTTTTCCAGTGGTATTACCGTCTTCTCTCGGAGGCATCTTCGTCGAGACTAGGGGAACTTTCAAGCGGATCTATTTCGCGTTTCATTATGGTCGTCATATATTTCACTCGAAATATCCAGCGATTGTGCAATCCCGCGGGTTACATTCCCAAAGTCACTAAGCTTATTTTATTGTTACTTTTTAAACTCTGCTAAGTTTATTTCACTCTTGCTTTCCGCCCCATACAACTTACCATTTTCTTTTCAAGCCTGCCGGTAAAACACTTTCTTTCGCTTGATAAAGGATTTTTTCCTCTTTTTTCTTATTCTTCCCGTTTCATTTTTTTACTTTTCTTTCATTTCGTGCAAGTGCAAAGAATATTACATTTTTTACTGTAAATGTGTTTGGAATTTTTGAGATTATCTTTCCTGACAGGTTAAGATTTTTTATCAATCAAAATTTAAAATTTAAAATACATTATACTGTTTAGAAAGTGGATTACACCCTTTTTTAATGAGAAATAAGGAGTGAGAGGTAAATTTACTTGACGAAAAGGTCAGACAGATAATGTGCGCTTTTCAATTAAAGTTTCTTGCAAAAATTAAAAGTTGTGAAGAATGTTGGGATAAAATATTAAAGTAGTATATCACTCATTTTAAAAATAGATGACTTTTCTCAAGAATGGGATATACAAACTTTATTCTGGTTGTTTAAAATTGAACATTTTAAAATTGGTCTTTTAGAAAATATTATGAAGTAAACTCTATGGGATGTAAAAGAATAGAGTACTCTTGGATTTTCAAGAGAGAAGATGTAAAAAGATTTAAGGATATGTTTGAGAAATTCGGTTGTATTCTGGAGACTACAAGCGATTTTACAAATATTTTTCTATACTGAGCGGATTAGGTGACTTGAGGAAATCTTAGAATAAAATACTTTCGCTTAAGAATAACATAAATTATTTAAAATATGTACGAGTATTATCCATGAGAAAACTGAGCTGGTAATTTTTCAAAGATTTAGCTTTAACGTTCGCTTCACTCGATTGATTTCAGGCGAAGGTGAAGAAACCAAAAAATAGGAGAGCTATGGCGGATACGAAAGAGGAACGCATTTCCGCTTACAGCGTGAGGCTATTCCTAAAGGAATTCTGCGTCGAGTTTCTTAATGGTGATTTTTTTATTTAATATCGAAAACTCATTCTACTATACGTTGAGAAAATGAAAATTCTTTAGAATAAAAAAGAAGTAGACTTCTCGTAAAGAGAAAACAGAAAACTAATTAATTTTTGAGAAACATCTAACATTTAAAAATAACTTTTTTTCTGCAATATCGCCTTCAATTTTTTAAATGTTTTTTTATTTAAAATTTATTTAGGCGCTTACAACCCTGTAATGAGATACGCCAGATCGTGCGTAAATAGCACAAATGCAGGATCACAAATGGATGCGAGCTTCTACCTTTGGGCAATGCGCTTCTTTATGGAGTTCAATCGACATTACAAGTTTCATGTGAAATACGTGAGGTAGGTTTCGTTCGCATTATTCCCACGACACTGAGCGGGTTTTCGATAGTTCACAAACTCGTTTTACGCATCAGCGCTTTTTCACGATGCTTGAAAAAAAGTTCGTTCCTCTGGAAAAAACAACCGCTCTTCAATTTATTTTGTGCTGTAACTTTCAAATTCGAATGATGAAGTTCAAATATGAATATCGGTCTAAACGATTTTTTAATAAACAAATATTAGAATATCTAAAAAAAAAAAAGTAATTTTGTTTGATTCGAATTTTTCAGTGAAACAATATCAACCGAGATATTTCATCTCGTGCAGAGACAAATGGAGCAATATTACGAGATGTTGGTAGTGGAGAAGAAAAAGACCCAGTTTTGGTCTCGAAGATTGCATCTCGCTTTGAAGGCGTACCAGGTTAGGAATAGAAAAATTTATTTGGCTGCCTTTTTCGAAATCAGTGAAAGTGAATTTAAATAAATTACATCTGTTTCAGGAGTTACTTCTTACGTTATTAGAAATGGATAAAAGCGAGGACAGAGGTGTTCAAAGCTCTAGCATAGTCATCAAGAGTAATATATTCTATGTTCCGGAATATCGGGAAACTATACTTTCCCAGCTGCTATATTTCAATGAACTAAAAATGTCGAGGTTCGTGACACTTATTTTTAAATGTATCTCAGGTATCGGAAAGATATTGGAAACCAGCTTATAAACTAGGATGCTTGTATATGTATATTTAGTTAACATAGGGAAACGAAACGAGTCTCTTTTATATTAAAGAAGACTAGAGCGTCGCTGAGATTGAATGTTCGTAAGCCGGGTTTAAATCTTTTTGGGAATTTGAGTAGTATAATATTCATTTTGGAAGAAAAATGATAAATCTACCAATGCAACGACTAAAGATGCTATACTTGATGGTTCTTATGAGAAGACGAAATTTGATTTTACACTTTGAAAGTTGAGAAAGCTGATCTTAAAGTAAAGTTAAATCGATTGGCCGAAACTTGTCAAAAGAAGTAACTGTTTACTGGAAGTTTTATCTACTGCAAACACATTGAACTAACTTCAGGTCAATCGTCTGACCGCCTAAGTTTCTTTTCCCATCCTACTTAAGTTTACTTCATCCTCGCATTTACTATCCGTTCTTTATTTCCTGCGTTTCCCTTTCATTCCTAGGTGGAATAAAACACTTTGGTCTATCTTCCGATCTGCGGGCATTCAACTCGTTTCGACTTTGACAGCTTTTAGTATTTTCTAGACGACAAGACAAATAAATGAAATTTTGTATTGTTTGGAAAATCTAATGCGTTCCTGATTTTCAATTTCGGATAATAATATATCATAGAATATTGCATTCGCCTTCAACTCGAGAATTGAATAAACTGCCGCAATAATATTGGTATCCCATTATTTTTCAGGGGATATTTGGTTGACCTCACAACAACAGCTCATATTTTTATGAAAATGCTCGAACACTTTTGTGGAAAACAACGAAACGTAATTGTTCAGACGAAGAAAAGAAGGTCCCAAAAACGAAAAAGTCAGAAAAGTAAGTTTTTGTTTAAAATATATTCCCTCACCAAATTAAGTTTTAGTTGGATTCCAAGAGTCACTGAATTTATATCAGCTTGACTGATGAAAATGAGATTTGCAAACTTTACTTTAAAATTCAGTTCAGATTGCATATCATCCGGATATTGATTTAGATATCTGCTCTAACAAAATTTTCACGACAACTATAAATTGACTGGTGCATGCCAGGGAGGAATAAAATTCTCTTATGAACAAAGCTCGCAAATCAAATTTATCGAGAAAAGCATATATTTGATCAGAAAAATCGATATCTCTACGTGCTTTACTTATTCATTTCTTGATGAAAAACTATATGTATCATAATCAACTCCTTTCCAATATATGTTATTTGAAAATTTATTTTATTTTTAATAGAGTCTGTAAAGAATGCTCCACAAGCTCCGTCAATTCCTCTCAGTTTGGAAGATCGATGGGATGATGTGGGGCCAGAATTGTCCGCTGTTATGCAATCAAACCAGATTCCAGTCGTTATTCCTTTTGATGCGACTCTGGACATTCCGATTGATGAGCAAAAGTAAATATCGTGTTTGATGTATATCATTGATTCTACTACTCTTTATTTTATTAATTAATGCAATGCAAATTAGCTCTTAATTAATTTATGATATATATTTTCAGGAGTGACGCGATGAAGAAAATTCAGAAGCTTCTTCGACAAAAGCAATTCGAAGAGGCTATTGGACTTTTTCGTGCTGCGAGGTAATAATATTTTTATTCGAAATTACACTTCGTTTATGTTCTTACTCAATTTATTGGTAAGCAATTCTTGTGTTAAATTAAGGGATTCTTGGGAACTTTTATAGTGCTTTGTTATAAAGCAGTGCGTTTTATTTTTCTCGTGGGCTGCAATATATTTCGATGGTCAAATGTGAATTACACTGAGTAACCTGAACGTGGGTGTGGGATACTAAAGCCTTTGTTTTAGTTCACAAAAGCGTTTGTTGTAATGGGGTTAAAGAGTGAACAGAAAGCTGGGATTTATCGCAGCGAGCAGGCACGCATGCGAGAACTAACTCTAACCACAATTGCAAACAGTCCTTCTCACTATGGGAACCTATTTCATTAATTAACTTTTCTTCTTTTGTCCAATATTATCTTCTGAAAAAGAACTCTGACTTAGTTTCCAATTTTGCGAGTTACCTTCCATTACGCTTGGTGTAATTCAGGAAAGAAAGATAAATAGCTGTTATAAATTATAAGTTTATTTAGACTGAAGAGTCTTTTATAAATTAAGTGGAAAAAGTAGGGAAATAAGAAGCCTTTTTTTATAATTGTTTTTATCACCAAGATATGTTTGAGTATGGTGTAAAAATCGGGTTTTGCTATCGTGCAACAATTTACTCGAGATTCATTCTTGAGTAAAACCACAACTAAACCTCGACAGATATAGGCTTCAAGACAAGATCTGTGGTTGTAAAGCAGGAAGTGGAGTATTTGCTATACAAACCAACCACAGATACGAGGATCCTGTGTCCTCATTCTCGTCGAGATACGTAAGGAGCTGGTGGTATTATATTGTTTACTTTAATACCTAAGTATTACCATAAATGCGTTATTAATAATATCGTGTCGACTAAGAGGGGCTGGCACAGCCGACAGTCTGCTCTGTCCTTTTATTCCTGTGTGTGCATAAGGCGAGGTATAGCGTTGTCTGGGATCCCATTGTGTGCAGGGCGATGCAAACCCAGTAAAATGGAGGTAGCTACGTTGGTACAGGGTGCGACATTAATACTGTCGGAAGTTATTAGCATGAATATCGCTGCTCACCCCTTTGCTGAAACGCGATATCTTTTTTCCAACCGCCACCCTCACTTTTAATGGGAATATACTAGACGCATTATCCCATTGTTCACAAAGACCCCAAACCGAATTCCGGTTTTCGACGATTCATTTAATTTTTCTTTTTTTGCGAACGAGAATAGTAGTGGTTATTAATTAGAGAAATTAGACAAGCCAATTATTGAAATTGAAGTGGAACAACTGTGGAGTATAGAAGCTATTCAAGACACTGAAGCTCATTGACAATGATAAAATCGAAAACGATACTAAATTAAGTGCCGAGTTTCTATCTCGTAAAGACGAAAATATTATATTGTGTATTATCAAGTATTAAATTAAATGGTATGTAGATTGAAATAAAATTGACAAATCAGATGTTCTGCTTTAAATTCAGCGTAAAATCGAGGAATTTTAATATTATGACTTCTCTGTCGCAAAATTATAATTATAATATAATTATGAAATGCTCTGCAGTACTCTGGAAATAGACGAGGGGGTCTGTAACAGAACGAAATGTTCTATCATCTGAGAAGATTTGTTAGGGGACAAAGATGATAAGAATTTACGATTTCTTTTCGTACAGTTAATTTGAATAGGGCTTTATTTATCAACAAATAAACTTGGGCATTGTAAGGAGGTCGGAGTCGACTAGGAAATAAAGCGATCTATTGTATGACTTAAAGTTAAGGGATAAAAAGAATTCTTGGAGTTGTGGATTTCTGTTCAGAGAGTTTGTGTCACGCACGATCCACTTCTTCCGATCAGAGACTGCGGCCCAAAGTCTGTAGGATTATTGGGTTGTCGCGTTCAGAGCTTTTCGCAATTTAGCGCTGCCTTTGTATAGCCTCGAGGTTCTAAAGCCTGAATTCTAGATCCAGCATGTACCTTTGAGTAGGCGTTTCCAGACAGTTTTGTTTCCATTATTCACGGAAACAAACATATGGAAATTTCATAGCTATAACTCACCGATCGATTTTAAAGCTGGTGAAATATTTCAAACAATTTCAAACATTTCAAACCTAAATTAGATAATTCAATATATCACTACTTTATAAATTCTCTAATTTCTAGGATTTCGTAGGGATCCTCTCTGATTGAATTAAATAATAATTTTGTATGTGCTGTTTAATCAGATGCTCGAAATAACGTATTCCAGATTCGAGAACTTGGCTGGAAATTTCTCTGACTCTCGCAAATTCGTGCTATTGTCCCTGATTTTCAGAGAGTCTCACTTTTATCATCGTTGAAGACGTCTTGTGCTCTTGACTAGGTGCTCGAAATTCTGGAGGCGGTTCTTGGTCGACACTGTTGCATAGCCTCGAGAAAGTGGTAAAGAATCAAGCCTGGTTGCGAGTACTTGATGCAACAAATCAGATGTTGGTGTATGTCGCAGCAATGCACTCATGCTCGAGGGATCTCCTAGGAGACCCATTGAGTTTGCCTCTCAGACCACCTTTTCACCCTGTCTCTTCCTCATTGTCTCCCTTCACTGTTCGCAACTTATTATACAATACGTATACAATTTTATATATATATAGCTTCTTGTCGAAGAAAATGAAAGGAACTAAAGTGTAATCCTTAGAACTCCGAGTTCACTCTCGACTCCATCTCTAGTCATATCCGGATTTTCCACTAGATTTCTCAGTTCCGGTTGCGATTTCGAATTCTGGGTTATCCGAGCGAACCAAATAGGGACTAAAAGCTTCGCAAATCGAAGGCTTTCCAATTGTTTTCAAATAATCCTCTTTCTCTGGTTTCATTTCAAATCATACAAATTTAAAGCGTTGCTTCAAAAGACCTACACATTTTTTACTAGATAATAAAAGACTATTTTGAGCAGACATTTACTTTTTTATTTTTTTCAGGGAAGTGTGGCCTGACAACGACTCTTTTGGAAGTGCGGACATGCCTGTTGAAGAGGAATTCCTGGCGCTTCGGGAGATTTTCTTCGCAGACCTGGGTGGTGAGTAGTTTTCGGAAAATTAACATCTTCTTGCTTGCTACGAAAGCCTCGAGATCTAGCCAATATTACTGTAACATTTGCATTTAGAGTGGTCTGCTATTGCTTTGTTGAAATTAGATCAATAATTTAGATCACAGTTATAGTATCTCGAGTCTGTTCAGTAGAAACTACAATTTAATAACTGAGTGTGACTGATGCTTTCGTCGAGAATGGAAGCAAAAACATTTAATGAGAAACAGAGTTTAAGATTTGAAATTCTGATAAATTTACCAGATAAATTTTTGGAGAAAGCTTTGAAAGAAAGCTTTGAAAGAAAGCCTTTTCAAATGGTACAATATTAAGTTATTAAATTATCTGAGGCAGACATTTTTAGAAAGGTGGGTAATTTGGTACTAGAGTTGAAATCCATTTGACTCAGGATTATTTTGCGATAAACGGTAACAAGTTTATTACATTTTTGATACAATTTCATTATCGACTTTCTCACCCCAGCGGTCGCGACTACTTGGCTCGGGTATTTCAAGTCGCAAAATAAATATGCATGAGCACATTTGCGTCGCCATATCGCCTTACGCCACCACTCGCGGTATTTTTCACAATAAATAAAAATGACGCACTAGAGTACGTTATGTCTGTATTTCGGTTCGTTGCCCGTGATATTTTCACGGAAATGCGTTTTTTTCCCTCTCATAAACTATTTTATCTACAGACAGGAAGTATACATACATCTGCTTTTACGATTGCAATTAAAGTTCTATTAATTTTTTAAAAGTCATGAAAAATTACGAGTTCGTAAAATTAGTTTTTGAGGAATTGGAAAGTTCTTTTTTATTTTTATATCATTTGGATTTATTCCTAGATTCTGAACTGAGTAAACTACATTAAATTGGTGAAGTTTCTTCAATATATATATATTAATATTTTAATATTGAAGATCTCGGCGCCGAACTCTGACAATGTTTGCGTCAACTCGTAAAAGAGAAGATCGTTAATACTTCTTTAGCTCCCAATGGAATGTATTATCTCTAGTTTGCAGAGGAAGTTAGACTCAAGTACCAAGCGAAATGTTTTCCCCGTTATTTGCCCACTTATTCAACTTTTCGAATCCAACTACTTGGTATAGTAATTATTTTAGTACTGTCTTTACTTCCAGACACAATACTGACAAAGCAAATAAAAACTTTTCTCGAATTTCCAAGTCCTAGAGGCTATGTAATTAGGAAATAAAGAAAGAATGTCATAAACGTTACAAAAGAACTTTATAAACTCGCCCTTGCGACTTCAGTCAAGCGACACGTCACGTATCATAATTTTGAATTAAAAATTTAATATCCTTCAGAGAAACAAGAAAAAAGGAAATTCTGGTCGTTATTATTGGAGTGGCTTTTCATTTAACTACTCACGTGAATGGGTTCATTTAATACAATTTCGTTTAATTAAAAACGATTATGTCGTTTTTCCTTTATTCAAAACTTCTTTAAATCTTAACTTGTAAACTTTGTTTCTTAAAAACCCCCGAGTTTTGAGGTTTTCAGTTGAAAATAATTTAGCTTATTAGAGACGTATTTTTTTTCAATTGAAATGAAAATGGTAAATAATAAAGCGGTTGGGAGATGGTGCATTTTTTTTTTCAAAAAGATATTAAGGGTGAAAAACTTAAACAAACTCGTGATTTTGTCTGCAGATATTGTGCGACGTCCTTGAAAGGGTGGTTTGTAATATCCAGCGCATATATCATGACACAAATTTAATTAAACGCGCTACTGGGATTCATTTCATGCTTCTAATTTATGTATGAATAACTGCGTTGTTTACCATGGAGCCTTACACCCGTGTCCAAGTTCATTCTATTCATGGTTTCAAAGCTTTTCGCTAGAAAATACATGCGATTTCCTATACGAGTAAATCAAAAGAACAGACAATAGGACAAAATGACATTAAAACAACGCGGAAACTTATTTATTTATTTAATTCGATTAAATGAGATTATTAAAGTTGGGCAGCTGCTTCCACTGAAGATGTTCTTCTTTTCTAATTAACTTTTATCTTAAACTCCTTATTAGAGTTTCAGAGATCAAAGAGACTGCAGGAATTTATTACAAACTTGGACTTTAATGAGTAACCTCGGAATTTTGAGAATTAAAACAAAAGTCACAAGTTCGGAAAATAGTTATTTAGGAAATAAACAAGGCTAGGATAATTAAGATGTAATTAGTTAATTCAAGTAAGTTTTTAATATTCTGGGAAATTTTAATATAGCTTCATTTAATCTTGAACTAGTCTAGCTAATTATAAGAAAAGCACTGGCCTGATTCTTCAAGATTGGAAGTCTTTCATGTGTCCAGCACTTTAATTAAACTTGTCTTTTATTTGACTCTTGAAAACAATTCTGCAAGGCTTTTTGCCTTTTTTAAGATTTATTCTCTGCAGTGGTTTGATGTTTAATAGTTATTTAGTTGTTTTGACGTTAAAGTAATAATTAATTGATGAATAGAAATAAATAGAAATTCTGGAATAGGTTGTCTAATCATATTGCTTAATTTCTTATTCACAGTTGAATGCAAAGCTATGTCTTGTAGATGATCTCATTGAAAATCAATTATACCAACCGGGGAGACATACTTCCCTCTGTTCATCACACTTGGCCTCGCATCACTTCCGTTTTGACGTTCTACTTGCGTTCCAAGCACGTCGAATTCGAATTCCAGAATTCAATATAGAATTTCTATGTCGCATTTAGCATTGACGTGAAAGCAATTCAAGCATGTCTGCTGCGAATGAAGTGCATATAAAAATCGTTTAGCATCGCTCGAAACGATTTTTTCAAATACTTGTGAACTGATTGAGTTATTCTGAGCTTTCACTTACGATTTCCATAAAAAGAACCAGAGCCTGATTTTCTCTTGATATCTCAAAAAATGGAATTAGAAACGTGAAGTTATTAAGTTTGTTCACTGACTCCTATTTTTGAAGATACTAAATATATATTTAATTCAATTATTTATATAAACAGAAGTGTAATATAATTAATTAGAGAGAATTGCGTGTTAGAAGGTTTCCAAACTCGCGTAATTGAATTATTACGTATTTATATGAAACTGGATCGAGTGCAAAGTGGGATTATCCATATTTCATGAATATGTCTTTGAATACATATTATAATTTGGTAAATTTGTTAACCACAAAGTGTGATATTTCGAGAGTGAGAATTAATTTTTTATTAACTTATAAAGTGATATTAATACCCGGAGCGGTTTAGATTTTCCACTCTCAACTAGAGCTCAAATTTATTTTCAGATAAACCTCCAAATCCTAAAATCGATGACTTCGACATGGGGTTTATCTAAACGATAAATAACCGGTAGCGAAGAAAACTTACCTTCGTTTTACACCCCTTATCTTCAATTTCATTTATAAATTTTCAACTACTATTAAAACAGTTTATTATCTTTAATCGGTACCTTTCAATAATTACGATATTTTTCGCTTCTTCAAATTTATAATGTTTAGTCGATCGCAAGAATTATAAATTCCGAGAGGGTCAAAGATTTGAACTTTAAAATTTTTAAGTACCAATGGTACCAATGAAAATTGACCGAGAATTTAAGTAGTAACAACCGTATTACATGCGGCAGACACGGTGCCTAACAAAGACGGCCGTCACTACTTATGTCTAATTGTAGAAATGGGCAGTCGTAAAAGTCCTCTTTATTTAAAAAATTTTCCAGGAAATAAATACCAAAACTAATTTGCACCAAAAAGGCAATCGTACAGAGTTGAATTAAATGCGGTATTGAAACATACATATTAATTTAATCTCGGCATACATGAAATCACTCGAGAGAAATATTTTTTTTTATATATAGATATATATTATAATATATGTACAATCGTTGGTTGCGTGAACACAATCGCTAACGCAGTCGACAATATACGTGAATGCAAAATGCCTCTTTTTTAAATTTATTTATGATATAAATTTATCCGCAAATAAAATAGAGCAGTGGATATTCGTATACCGCATTACTTCCACGTACTTGGGCAATTCAAAGCATCAGCGATTCAGGTTTATCTCTCACATTTCTTCAACGGATACAATCTTTTCCGGCATTCCGTGAAAGATACTGCCGCTCTTTTTATTTTTGCCACTGTGTAGAGTCGAAGCGAGAAAAGCGGGAAAGGGAAAAGAGGACCTCGATTTAAAAAGAGACATTTGAAGTGGAATGCACTAGGCTATTTGAACCGTTATTAAGTATACAAATGGGCAAGGGAGTGGGATCCAAACTTTGTAAGCTCCCTCACTGCTGCTTTACTGCTCGTTAATAAAGTTATGATTGAAGGTTAAACTCCATGAAATTGCGCCAGTTAATGCCGCCCCCTTTCAAACGTGAGCCTTCATTGATCAGACGTTACCTCTCTAATAATTCAATAATACTCAAGCGACTGTTTCACTACCTCTTCTATATTTCGTGACATCAAATGAAATTCCAACACTTGAAAAGTCTACCGGAATACCGCGATCCTCAATTTTTTTCTTATACTGTGGGAAAAATCTGTATTGGATTTAATATGTACTGAATTTTAACGTACATTGGTATGGTACATTTAATTAATATTTTACATCAGAGTAGAAATAATAATCGAGAATTCCTGGACTGAGTTGTTAATTATTATTAAAGTGCAACGTACGGTTTTAATTTGTGTAACATGGAATTATCTGACTTTTCTAAATGAATTTTCGATATTTTGCTTTTATTTCGGATAAGGTTTAATCGTATTTGAAATCAAGGTTAAGGTCTAGATTCGGGGTGCTAATAGTTTGTGGATAAATATGAGCCAGTATCAGAATTCTAAACACTCGCAGTCTAATTCTATTTCGTCTTGCTCTTGGCGATGAAATAATAGTGAATTTGTAACTCGAGCAGGAATTGAATAACAGTTGAGCTTGAATAATACAACTATATAAATTGGGGTTTGAGGCAAGTGGGTGGTGCAAGGGTAACGGTGCTTTTAGGAGTGGTAGGAGTGCAGACGGGATCATTTATATTGTATCCAAATCGTCGTTTTCTCCTATTTCCACGAGCACCGACGTTCCAACCCGTTCCAGGTTCTCCCAACCCTTTCCACTTTCGTGGCATTTCTCATCGCGTTTCTCGTTTTACGCGGTTGCTGCGTTATTAAGGAATTATTTCCCAGTCACTTTGCCAACATTGCCTCCTATCTCTAGCACCAATGAACTTTTTCGATCGGACGTCAAGATAAATATATTTACAGAGAGTCGTTTTTTTACATTTTCATTATTTTAATTTCTATTTAAGTTCTTTTATTTAAATGAGAGAAAAATTGACATCATAATACGCTTTTGTAACGAAAAAATGAGAAGAAAAGATTAAAAGTAAAAATTTCCGGCATGTGGGGAATTCAAATAGAACGGGAGTGAAAAAGTTTACGTTTATGAAACATCCCTTTCCGCTTTCCCGTCCCTTCTTAAATTAAAATTTTCTCGATCTCTCTCTGACGAGGGATGTTAACATTTTTGAAAAATATGGCAATTAACTCTTTTGTGGTTTTAATTAACATGTTTTTAACGTGATTCCAGTTAAAAACGTGTTTATACTGCTAGTAATTATAATCCCACTGCTTTTTTACAAAACTTAAAATATCATAAATCAGATTCATGGTCATAATTTTTATTGCTTTAAACATTTTTTTACACTGTTTTGAAGCAAGTGATTGAGTAATCTTTATAAATTGATTGCAGCGATTGTAGATGAAGTTAGGACGAGGGGTTTAGGAGGCTTTGTTGAAATTCTGCGGATGTAGATAAGTCTAAGCCTGGTTGGCTTTTTCATATCTCGTTAGTACGGCTCGCGTGATAACCAATTACAATTTCCGACGTTCTTAGGAAGGGTCCGCTACCAACTGCACATTTTATCGTATCTCGCTGCTTTTTATGCAAATTGGAAATAGGTTGTGGAGAGTTGGTTAACTGTAAAATTCGGTAGACGATTCGGTTACGTAGTAACGGGAGCTATTGCAGGTTTCCCAATCTTCTTTTCCCAATGGTTTCTCATTTATTATGATAATGCGAGTTTTCGAGATTTCAAACGAATTCCCCAAAGATTCAAACGACACGAACACATCGAGTTGAAAGCAAGTACGATGCCATCGTTTAGCCAACAAATCGATACTTTATTGAGTTTCTCCTGGAAACGAATTATAAGGACCCCTATCATTTTCAAAATTGTCTTTTACGAACTTCGAGTTCGAGGGAAGCCCCAAAATAAATTGCCAATTTGTTCATAATTGGATTCTGTGTTTTATAGAAAGGTTGCTTGAGCATCAAATTATAGACCGATTTTTACATCATGCTTCCACGCCTGATTTATAAAATTAAGTTTCGTTTCGTATTTTTATAAAAGCTTAATAATTATAGAACCATAAGTGCATTCATTTATTTTTTTTTAATGATGGCTGATGGATTTGATACTTCGGGTCGTCATTAAAAATATTTGAGCTTTAATTAAATATTAATGAGTGCCATAGAAAAGGCAACTTGTGGTAGGAGATGGCAAAACCTTTAATTAAAAGGCACTTCCTCTGCGTTGAGAATTTCTGACTTTGATGTGAATAATGAGAGATTTTTTGCTCGGGTTTGCTTTTTAGCTGTGGGTAACAATTTGTACACTTTTTATTCCGCTTATAATGAGAGAATCGTTATTTATCCACTCTAATGCACTTTTCGTTCGATTGAGTTCTTTTGGAATTTGTTTCATAGCGGGTTTTATATCCGCTAAATTGCGAGTAAACAGTGCATTGGCTAATTAATTCCTATCGATCGTTTGGCTTTCTCATATTCATGAAAACATTCATTTTTCCCATTCCAGCCGTGGTATGACCAGTAATAATGGTTGCATTGAACGTGAAATGTTTTCGTAAATGCTAACATTTTCATACTGGAAATTAAATTGACAAACGAGATTTGCATTATAAGTGACTTACTTGTAATGACACTTTTAATTAAAAGAAGAATTATTAAAAAAGATTTAATTAAAAATCGAATGAATAGACTGCTAATCTTGAAATTTGAATAAATTATCAACTTATCCAATAAACTCATAATCCTCTAGATTCAGCTTTTGTGCATCACAAAATATACTGCCAAGCTCGAGGATTACAATAAACCATGCTCCTTGCAAAGTTTAAATTTTCCTGGCCATTCACCAGTTTTAATCTCAACCACTCCTCTTCGTCAACTTAATTTACTGCAAACTACACAAAAGAAGGGCAGCTTTAGCCCTAAAGTGGTATGTAAATTAAAAACACAGAAACTCCTAGAAACTGTCACACGAATTACTGGGGTGGAAACAAAGGAAGAGTGGCAGACTCAAGATAGAAAGAAACCGAGATTGGACTTTAAAAACGCGAGGAAAATATCCATGAAGTAACTTTATGATTTAGTTTTAAAGTCGCAAATTAATATAAAATACCTAGCTTTCTATAATTTTCAAAAGGATCGAGTGATTATTCTGATCCGCCAGTCATTCCAGTATATAGCAGACACAATTTTATTAATATTAAATTGGGTTATTACTCAAGAAGCTTATTTTGTACGAATTCTGAATGAAAAATTTCTCTAATTTATGTTTGATATTAAAATTTATTTATTCCAAGCCTCGCCCTCTAATTGTGAATCCAGGAAACGCAAGTACCAATCTGTGGAGAACTTTCCCCCAATTAGGAGACTTGTCACCTCATTCCAGTCGTTTATTCGAATGCGAGTGTCTCTCAATCTCCCTGCGGCGAATCTTTTGATAAGAGCGTAAAAGGTGGCTAGGCCTCAATACTGAAAAGCGTTCCGATCAAATAGGGAGGGGTTATAATTTGTCTGGCGTGGCAGAAAATCAATGTCGATCTGTCAGTGGCCAGGTTTCCTATCATCTACATCGTCTATAGCTTCCACTGTGACTCGAAAATATTCCCTCTGCATTCCCTTATCAAATTTTCACCCTATCAACACACTGAATCTCCAAATATTGTTTTTATGAATAAATCCTCGACTCTTGAGCTTTTTCTTACTCAATTTCAGTCATCACGTATTTAATTTTTTTCAAATTTTCTAGTATATTCGTTTGTTTAAATTTTTGGTCACCTTATTCTTATAGAGTTCACGTAGTTCGAACTTCGGTCAGTTGAAATTTAAAGGCTGATTTTGGTTATTTTCACATTTGTGACGATTTCGTATTGTGATCGCTTCCTTTTTTGGTTATTAGAGTAATGTCTTGATTGAGCATATAAGCTTCGTAATATGCTTGCTTAGCAAAATTACCCTCAAATTTGCAGAGTGAAAGCCATGTAGACCCCCTTGATTATCTTGTGTTCTCACTGGTGTTCATTCTCTTTCAGAATTTGAACAAAGGGATGGCTTGAAAGAGAGAAAGTGATGGCAGGCGGGAGATAGTGCAGAAACTAGGGGAGGATAAGAGCTAAGAGGGTAGGGTTCGGTGGCTTCTGAGCCAGAAGTAATAAGCATTTATGTTTGTTCGGTTCTTAAACGTCATATCTCGAGATTTCAGCGACTCTTTGACAGTAGAGCTAATAATTTATTTCGTCAAAGGTTTTGTTACCAGCCGTGTCCTTTGTAGAGCGTCTCGCCCTCTTTCATTCCCTTCAGGGAATATTACAAGTTTCATTTTATATAAGTCAAATAGAGAGAGCAAAGTTTTAATACGAAAATGGACAAAAATTATAAGAATCTGCTTTTTATTTCATTTTTTTTAATTCTGTCTTTCTTTTTTATTTATTTCGTAAAATGAAATACGAGATATATGGCATTTCTTTGGATATTTACGAGAGTTACGTGTCTTGAAGGCACAACGTAAAGGGAAAATGTGTTTTGTTAACATTTTCGAAGTATGTCACATCCAAACACTGAAAATTACAAATTTATCGAAAAAATGTCACGATCGTATTTGTACTTTAGAAACCCGCGCGCAACGAGATCGGAACAAATGTTTTGGCATCGGACAAATACCTTCGGAAGGCTAGTCATGTGCTTCTAGAATCAAGTGTTTTTCGTAAAAAAAAATAGACAATATAAATTTTATTTTTACGGTTTTCCATCATTCGACAAACTATAACGAAAAAGCTTTCGATAATTGAACAACGAAATACATATAAGCAGATTTAAATTTAAAATCTTTTTTAGAAGTTTAAACTAACTTTTTTAAAAATAGTATTACCTTTTCGTATAGGGCAATTTTTAATTTTTTTTTAAGAAAAAAGTTTCCGGAAACTTGATTAAAGTATACGACGAACCATTTTCTCGAACTTATTTCAACTTGTTAGTGGCGCAACAGACAAATCACTTTGAAACTTTAATCAGCTGAAGAATATCAAGAAAGCCAGGCGAAGTTTTCCGATATATCGTGACTTTTAAAAGAAAATTTCGCGAGGCGGTTAAATTGCAGAAATTTTTAAATTGGCAATGACAGGACACGAGACTCACGATTTAAGTATTTAACTTGTGGTTTAATCTTTTTGCGTCTTTCAGACTTGAAATTTCCACACTTTTTTTTCTATACTTTTTTTTATTTGTTTGCTAATTATTTCAGTAAAGTGATATAAAAAATTAATCTTTTAACTTATCTGTGATCAGTTAAAATTGCAGGGTGTCTGAACTTCGACCATTTGTAATTTTTTGCTTTCTTTTAGTTTCATAGAGCAGTTCGAAGCCGGGTCTTTTTAAATGTCGTTTTACAAAGAGCATGACGAACATTTCTTTTTAATTAAAAACGTAATACTCTGTACAATACTCTAAAATAATTCTACTTTTTCCTGATTCTTTTCTTGTGATGAAAAATATTATCCTTTATTGAATTAATTTCCTTTGAAAAGAGAATGCAGATTGCAAAATGAATAAATTGAACTCAGACCCTTTGGTATGAAAAAGAATAAGATGACGCTTCAACTAAAACTTTCTCCCTTAGCTTTATTAATAGACAGTATTAATACCCTGTCTAAAGTTAAAAAAAAATTGTTAGCATAGATTTATTGATCCCTTCGTTTACATGAAGCCAAAGGATTTTTCATTTTATATTTTTTATAATCTCACTTTGTCGCTTTGAGTTTCCATACTTTATAACGAAAATAGATAATCATAAATGTTTAACATTTTAAATAAAGGTCGCGAAAGTTTATCGGTATAACAGAAAAAAAAAATGATTTAACGAAGAGGAGATTCTACTTCGATGAATTTAAATATCTGCATAAAATTCTGCGTTATATGCGATACTGGCTTGGGGTATTAATTTGACTATAATGCAAACTGCACATTAATGTCGTTAAATATCGTAACGCGCGATTCGGTTAAGCGTTTTGGATTTAACTTTACGAGACTGCGCGACGACTAATTAATAAGCACTTTCCAACAAAGGCAGCGCATGATAATTGAGAAATACGAGGTGGAATCTTGCGCAAGCGTTAATACTAACATACGATGCGAGAATTTGCTAAGAAACCTTTTTCTAATTATTTTCCGAACACATACATCCAGGGAATTCCCTGTGGTTTTGGTAAAATGCATTCTGATTTATTTCTCGCATTTTCGCTACACATAGCACTTAGGGGCTCTTCATAAATTACCCAAGGATATTTTTTGAAATTCATACTTTTGAAACATGCAAAAATAATCATTTTCCATTGTGTCTCTGTTTTTTGAAGTTGCTGATGTTGATGTATATTTTATGTTTATGGAATTTTTATCTTCAGGGCTCTGAGTAAAGAGACCTTTTATCCGACTTTATTATAGTTTCTGCATTTTACGTTTCACTAGAAGAGGCACTTGAAAGCATTTGCATCTGAAAAATACCTCGTTCGCATTTCTTTAAATTATTATCATTCTTTCTAGGCAATTTTAGTAACAAAGAATATTGAACTGCTTTATATTTCGAAAATATATATACATACATTTTAAAATTAAAATAAAATCCGATTTTTAATTAATGTTCTGAACATGACAGTAAGACAAAACTGGCAGCATTGTGCGGTTAAATCAAATCATTATAGAAATATATTCAAGGTTTCAAATTCGCGTGATTCTGTCACTCGAGAGAGATTAATTGGCCAAATCAAAATATATCACGTTTATCAGAATATTTCACTCGCAATCGTAAATTTTAACGATATATAGTTCCATTAAATTTCGCCCCGTGGTGTTCCTAGATTATATGTATAGTTGTAACATTTTTGTACTTTTAGAAATTTTTTAAGAGACTATTTCAATTAAATTTGAATTTGATAATCTTACATTTTTCTAAAATATTTTATTATGGTCTATTCAATTTTATTGTGAAAATCCACATTACATTTCTAAATCACTAAAGCTTTTTCCCCCTTTATTCAGTAGCCATTGAGTAAAGTCTGAATATCTTGTAAAAAGTATTCCGTAATGTTCAATTCATTTTCTTTTATTACTAAATGGATTCAACGAAGCCATAAATATACCAGGATATTCTGACCTCGGACATTGGTAATCCTGAAATGTAGGAACGAACGAATCGATCGTTGGAAGTATTTGTGCTTTCCAACAATTTTTATTTGATGTTGATTTTTCGCGTACAGACGTATCAGTGAAAACGATTTTTTGGCTCGCGTTTCTAATACTTGCGAACTCTCTAAATGACCTGTCAAGCATGAATTTATGAAAGTCAATAATTTATCAAATTTAATTCAATACAAATTAAATTACGCTTATTGGATGTTAATTTGATAAATTTGATAATAGACTTTAATTTTCAACGTGAAGTAATATTATTGGAAATTAATTTGTTAAGAGCTAATATTATTTATGGCATTAATATCATGGATATAAACAATCATTGCAAGCACCCATTTCAATTTCACCTGTCCTCTTATGGCCTCGAAATACAGAAACAATATTAAAATATCAATAGCTCCAAAGTGAGTATAAATATTAATTTACCAACAATCTCAAATATCTTTGCATACAATGAACACACTAGGCAAACATGTCATCATTGGGGAGCAGTAAAACATTGGCTAATCCATATTCGAGCTAGACAGTTTGGACTTCATCAATTTCAATTATCTTCTTGCAAAGCCACCTTCCTAACTCGACGTACATCACACGTCCCTGCGTCCATTAATCACTAATTACTAATTACTTTGCACATATAATAAATCGGGCGAGTCTTTTACCATTTTTTATTCGTGTTTTATAGGAATCTATCATTTAATTTAATATTTCAAGCGAAATGTATATAATATGTCTGAAAACAAACTGTTGATCGTTTGACATGAGAACCAGTCGTGCAATCTCTTTTTAATGACTGACAGTTCTCGTGAAGTTGTAAAAGTCGGAGTGTTCATAAAGTGGATAATAAACAACAGAGGGTCAACTTGAACGCTGATCTCTGCAAACTAAAATCGCATTTCAGAGGGAAAGTTTTTTTAAGAGATAACGTTTGAATCCGGGTTAAAATTGCACAGATAAATATATTTTTACTTGATGAATTGACGACTTACTATATTTATTATACTTACATATATTCGAAAAATGAATATCACTACAGATCTCAAGCTTTAGATAAAATTTCAATGTATATTTTTTCCTTTTTAATATTTTCGTTGCATGGAAGTCGTGTGCTATGATATACACTATACCGACCTTCCATTTCTTTGCATCAACAATATTTTCTTTGAAAAATGAAATTCCTATAAAAATGCTAACATGACAGACCCAGTGACTTGAAACGAGGTCACTAGAGGCAAACGACAGGATCAGAAAGGAGGATCTCTTCCTTTTGACCATGAAAACCTTGCCTCAGGCTAAGGTAGTGCATTCTGGTGACTGGATGCAATGGAACATTGGTGGTGGGGTAAATTCAGAAAGTTGTGGTACAGAGGCTGCGACGATCAATGCTATCGTGGCCATGCCACCGACTTACTAACACTACAGAAAGCTTCTACTTTGAAACCTCTTCAAAGTCCTCCTAACTCGAGTTTCCTCTTGTCCTCCAGACTAAACAACCCCCAGCGATGTATTCTTCGATGCATTGTCTTTTTGATCACTGTCATCTGGTCACCCCACCATCTCTCTTACCATAAAACGCTGAATAAAAATTGTTGTCTCGTTCAAAGGCGATTCAATTATCGAAACCCTCGAGCAGCTTCAGATGAAAGGAGAGAGATGTTTGTCAACCGCTGTGTAGGAAAGGGATGCAGGAATATTTTCCCCCTGTTTTCACAGATCAAGCGGAGTGTAAAATTGCTAGCAAATGAAACCGCCGGGTGTGTTCACTTACCCGTCCCGACTGTCACAAACTCTAGTCGTTTAAGTAGCTCAAGTCCTGCAAGAATTCTAGATAAAAGTGATCTTCAAAGGATTTTTCTTCGGGAACATATATGATTCTTGATCTAGTTACGAAAAAAGTAAATAGGTAAAATGAAAGAAAACTTAATGTAATGTCAGTCCTTCAAAATGAAAATGAAAATATCGCGTGTTATAATAAAGATAAGGAATCAAGTAACTAATGATCTTTTACGATATGCTTAGCTTTAAATGTGCGACGTCAACTCGTTACCCGAGACCTAAAGGTAAAACGATAAAATCATAAAAGTGAGACAGATGTTCCTTTGTACATCATTTATTATCGTACTGGTATTTTGACACTGGTTATTTTAAGAAAGATAGTATCTAACCTCTGCATTACTGTTTCTTTTCTTTTCTTTTTTTTTTTTGTATAAGGAATTGTGGTAATTTACCTAATTGGCAAAATCACGCTTGAAGCAACAATTCTGTACACTGTTGTCAATGCGTATTAAAAGTCTCAGTTTTTTATGTCTTTCAATTGTTCAATGCGCACATGAATCACGCGGGTTGGTTGCACGCGATATAATTATTGTCACTGTGTTCA
>JAUEJJ010000004.1:9353235-9375120 GCA_032164275.1 Synergus coniferae
AAGCCCTATTTATTGAAGGTGGAAGTCGAAGGGAGCAAAGTGGTTCCCAGTACAAGAACTTTTTTTGTAGGATAATTAATTAATTCTTCATTGCCTCATAAATTCTTAAGGCCTAGCCCAAATTGCTGGGTAACGTTATGGAAGGTCGACGATGGGGGAAGCTTTAAGTAGAGCAATATGTTCTCTTGAGGTTTCTACCATGGTAAAAGACGATAGCGAATAGAATGAATATGGATGACCGGTAAATGAGTAGAGGGGTTACTGGTCGTTGCAACTAGGACACAAAATGAATTAATTTCAACTTTTCCCATTCCTCACCGATACAGACCTTTCTGCCAGTTCAGTTCAGTATTTATGAATGGAGCATTCAGCATCCCTATGATACAATGCGCGTCAAATTACTGGCGACTCATGTTAAATTTATTTCCAACCTTTGAAAAACGAGTTTATCTTCGGGAATATCTGGGCTTTTTCAGATGTTGCTTTGGCCACTTTTTAATCGCAAAATTGTTCTCTTTGTATCGAAAAAATTAGTTTAATTTGAAGGGTAGAATAAGTACAATAATTAAGGAAGAGGGAGAGAAGAAAGGTGGATTTTTCCGCCTCTGTAAAAATGATGCCTTGGCTGAGCATCCGATCGCATTACTCGCCTCGGGATTTAAGGAAAAGATAAATTGCATCAGCTGGTAAAGAAATCGACCATTAGGGGGTCGTTTTTATAGATATAGCCTTATTGCCTTGAAAACGAAGAGTAAATGCTTCCCCAGTTTTCTACCCTTTTCCTTCAGTTTTTACTCAAATATTCGAGACGTTTTAAAACTCGTAGATTTGACCCGTTCGATTCGCCACGTGTATGCGGAAGATTGCAAACCATAATTTTCGCTCGGATGCTCAGTGGCAGTGAAATATAACGGTGATCTCATCGAACTGGGTTATAGTCGAACTGGGTTCCCCCCTTGTCAGTGAAAAGCTGACGGATAAAACTATTTCAAGTGCCGTCGTACATCAAGGAGACGTTTGAGTGCAATGGAACGTGGATTTCGGGTTGAAAGAGTAGCGAGTAGAATCGAGCATTAATTTATCGCCAGGCCAAATTCCTCAATTTAAAAAGAGAAAAGTAGAGATGATAAAGAACAAAAAATTGCAGGATAAAAACGCTGTAAAAATGAGAGAGTGCTCGAAGTTTTACAACGTTCTTTGACCTACTTTTTCTGGTTTTAAATTTTAAAACTGATGCAAAGTGGATGTAGTTTTTTATATCAAGCTTTTTGTAGTAAAATACGTTTGAAATATCCAACTCAAAGCTTGTAATATTTTAGTTGTAAGAGGATAATTTGAAAGAAACATGAATCCTCTTCCTTCAGATTTTATACACAAAGAATATTTTTAATGTAAAATAAAGCTTTTAAATCTCCCTTTCGCCGGAGAAGTAAAAAGAAAAAGAGGGAGTTGTTTCAACCCTTTTAGAAAGCTTAAAAGCTGAACTCGCCTGAAATCTCAGACGACTCAATGGGCTACCGAGAGTTAAGCCAATCTGAACTTTAAGCTTCGATGGAAATGGGATTTATACCAAAAGCGTAGTTTATATTTCAATCCTGTGCTTTAAAGATGGAATTATCTCGTTCTGTTATTACTAAACAGATCTCTGAAACTAAATGTTCAGACGACTGTCGGTAATTGAAGTAAGAATTTAATGACAGTAAGTTGAAGCTAGAAAGCTCTTCAAATTGTCATGGCTTCAGAGACTTAATTGAAAGTCGACCTTCATCTTTAAAAATAGATAATTTATATATAGTTGCTTTCACATAAAAGAAGACTTTAATAAAAAGTAGAAAAACTATTTCTAACTTGCGATTAAAAGTGAATTCGAATTATAAATATTTAAAATTCCCTTTCTCTGGATTTTTATTGAAATTTAATTGACGAAGATAACGACTAGAGTAGTTAAGAACGAGTCTTTACTGGTCTTTGCGTTAGATTATTCTTGGATGGTCCCTCGGCTGCAAGTGAACGTCCAATAAATTTTTATTGACCCCTTATGGGAATATAAGTATAAGGATAAGGTTGAGGACCATTTGTTTTAATCTACCTCCATGTTAAATCCTTTTACGATAAGCTAGCGACAAAATTCTACCAACTAAGCGCAATTCAGCAGTTTTCATCTTTTACTAGTCATTGAGTTATGCCTAAAACGTGACAAATAACAGATGTTGTTGAGTTACATGCGAAACGTGATCAATATTCTGTGTGAATATATTGAGCTTACAATTCTCACTTTTTTTTTGACTCGTCGCATTGGAAACAAAAATTCTCTCAACGATCAGAGGATATACATTTTTTGACATTCCGTTTCACATCCGATGTTTTAAAATGTAATATTCATGAATCGTGATTTTCCAGGCGAAGGTAGTCCATTATATTTTTTAAAAATTTACATGGTTGACTAGCGCTGTTTATTTAAGAGTACTTAAATATATACGCTTCAATAATAAAGTGAATCAATAAAATTCTTTTAGCGTTAATAATTCAATTATGCTTTGAAGGTGAAGTTTGCACTTGCGAGTATACTATAATTTGGAAATTTGAGTAGTAGTTGTTTCTTTGGTCTTGTAGGTTTGACAAGAAATGATATGAATTAAAGTTGGAAAGTTAGGAGTATACCAATTTCCATCAGAGGGAAAGAGTTCCCGCCTTAATGAGAGCCTGCAGAGGGTGTATTAGGAAAAGTAAGGAGGGTTAGTTTCAGCACGATACCATTTTAACTATAACGACGGCAAGTACGGTAATGACTCCCCAACTAGACTTGGAGGTAACGACTGACGATAAGTGCGTTGATTGTCGTCTTAAGTACATATATTATACCCCTCGAAACATTCCATTTGCTGTATTACACGAACTGGCGTCACACGCAGCCCTTTTTATACATTTCTTGTCGATTCCGTCTTCAAAGTCATTTTTCCACTACCTTTCTTATAAAATCCCTCATATGATGAGTCAAAATCGATATTTTCAGGTCATAAAATAAATGACCTTCCATAAACCTAGATAAGCTTAGACCTGGAAACCCATCAATAAAAAGCTTCTTATGCTTGTTTTTGAAACTTCATCGTCTTTAAAATCACTAATAATCATTAAAAAGAAGTATTTTTTCGAATTTTTATTTCAAAAGGGTATATTAATTTCTGAAGAATGTGAGTAATAATTGAGTAAATGAAATATGGATGATGCTGCAATATTTATGTAGGGCGATCAATAATTTCTGACCTTGCTTTCTGGTTAAGGATTTCACGAAAATAAAAGAGAAATCTGGGAAAAAGAAGAAGCAATTATTGATTGATTATAATGTTTCGCAGATATTTCATTTTATAATTGATATTTTTGTACAAATCCACGCGAACTTATTTCAATTATTAATTTATCTTTTTCCTTTTTGTTTCAGGTGAGTGTCTTACAGCTATCTTTAGTATTCGTCATCATTAAGGTAAGAAAATCTTTAAGAGAATATATTTGCTTGAAAAAGGATGAATTTTTAAGCTGAGAATTTTCATTCTCAAATACGTATTTCGAACGTCTAAACATTAATTTAAAATGGAGTTACTTCAAGAATCTGTTTTTAGAATTGAACATCCTCTACCATTCTTGCACTTTAATCTAGAAACGTCCCTATAAATCTTTCCACATTTGAAAGGCCTTTGAATAATGCTTAAAATTATCTCCCTGAGAGCTTTAAACCTATTGCAGCGAAGGTACCAACTGAAAAGCTAAAGAGGAAAAGCTTTATTTGTTGCGTCAAGTACAGCAGTGCATTTTCCCCAACCAGTTATTGTACTCGTGATGCTTTCCTTCCGGGAAAACGTAGGTACTCGGCGTAAAAGATCTCTCTTTAATTAAACTTTTGAATTTTTGTCCCAAGAGGGATTCTAGGAAATGAAGGAAGATAAACTAAAAATCCGAACGAATTCAATAGTCGGGAACATTTTCCTTGTTCCATTACAAAAATAAAATAAAAAATAAATTGATACTCAATTACTATCTTCAGCAAATTCTTTGAAAAGTTTAAATTGGAAAAGTTATACAATTATTCTTTTTCAGTAAAACACCATTTCTTACTTCCTTCCAGAGTTTTATTAATACACGGAACAAATTATTTATCGAAATTTTCATTAACGTTTTTTAAAATCTTAAATACTTTTCAGAAAAGAATTCGAAAACTGTTTTAGAAATTTTCTCTGTAAAGTATTTCAGATTTAAAAAAAAAGTTAATGAAACAATTTGAAAACTTTGTCATATTCATAAGTCGATGACAATCAAGGAAAATCTCTCCTGTAATGAGAATAGGAACATTTTCCTGCCTATGAGAATTCGATCAAATAGTTTACACTTTTATTTTCAACGCCCTGTTAAATAATGAGTTATGATGAAGTCGAACTGTTCCGGAGGCAGGCATTAACCGCTTTGGGTGGACCAGTCGCACCCCTTCTGTTCGTTATTGTGATGCAAAGTGTCCAGTAAAATCGACGGGATCCGAATTGGGAGGGTTGTCTAAATTAATATGCACAGGATGGGGTGGAAGTGGTGATCAGTATGCGGGACATCATCACCTCTACGATCGTAACTATGATTGTCGAGCCACTCCGAGCTTCAATCTAACCTACTCCCTCCCTCCCTTCCCCCCTTCTCCTACACTCTGGGTCAGCCTATTCAATTCCACCCCTTTGACTTACCCCTTATCGGTATTCAATACCTCTAACTGCTTTTTGACGCATTCCAAATTGTATTTCATAACTCGATCCGAGTTTAGAACGTGGTCATTTTTATAATACCCCTTATACCGATATAAAAGCTTCCTATCAAAAGAAATCTCCTGCTTATATAGAGCAAGTAAAAAGAGTTTTCTCGCTGAAAAGGAAAAAGGAGTCCGGACATGCACGGAAAAATTGATATTTTCCGAGGGTATACCTTCAGGCGAAAGTATTTTTATTTTCATTGTAGAAATTCCTTTGTAAATATTATTTAAGAACATCCGGATGTTTTTAAATTGGATAAAAATTCCCGAGCTGAAAAAAATTGTGGATGTAGGATGATGAGCTTGCGCTGTTTAATAGGGATGAAAATTTGAAAAATTGAATTAAACCGGGATGCTTTTATCGCGATTGGAGTGTGTTGGTAACGAAACACGAAACTGGACGATTTTTGAATTTCCATTTGGAAGCCTGGTCAAATTTGAACATAACGCGTTGGCTTAATTCATTTAAATGCTCCATTGAGCTGTGTAGGCAGTGCACAGTCTGGTGAGGGTGAACTACCAGTCCTGTATTTATCCCATAGGCCACGATGACCACTTCACACCCCTCTCTTTTAACTCTGTCCTGGGCAACCAACATCATGCTCAGCTGAACCAACACCAAAGCCAAACCGTTTGGCTGAATCCTAAACCTGATGTTACATCTATTCAGTACGCAAACTAGTTAAATTTTATTAATTATTCATTGTTATTTGAAATTACCCCTTTCATCATTTATGCAAGAGCTTTCACTGCAAATAGTTTAAATTATTTATTGTCGTGAATTATTTCTCAGGATGTATTTAGTCAAGATTGTGTCTCAAGTTCTGAAAATTAGTGAACAATTTAAAGTTTCTAACCGAGTAAAACATGAGTTGAAATTGAAATTTCTGAGTAAAAATAATGAACATTACTTTTTCATTGTGTAAAGGCTCGTTTTAAAAGTTTTCTTATTTCTCTCGAAATTATGTATGTTTTCATATTACTCGACAATAAGGTCGTCAAGAAGTTTTTTAGAGTCTCATTTTCTAAGAAAAGCAGGTCTGCGTCGTCGACCCTTGCTTGTTTTACTTCTGTAGCTTTGCCCTGCCCCGTCGAGCTTTCTTTTTTCCTCCTCGAGCGGAATAATCAGTTTCGAGTGGAAGAGGACTTTCCCGCTTACCACTTCGCCTCAATTAACAGAGAACTCACCCACCGCAAAGTGCGAAACGAGATACCTGCTTTGAAACTCCTCTTTTCTGTAGCGAAACGCGTTGCGTGCTGCAAACGCAGAATAAATTAGTAAAATCTTGAAAGGAACTCATGACTTTGATAAACACTCTGATGAATAGTAAATAGCAAAATTAAAATATATATACAGTCTCAAATTAGATTCGTTTAATAAAATTAACTTCATTGCTGGGAAATTCATCTTCCTTCCAAATCGAGCTTTCAATTCAATTCGCCCTTGAGTTATTTAAGTAAATATCTAAAGAAATCCGAAATGATGGTTTACTGAATAATTTTTATCCAATGAAATACATTTTACTGAATAAAGCGACTTTTGCCTCCCGGTCGAAGTAATTGAATAAAAACCTAATATTTAGAAAAAGCCTTGTCCTCTTCCCCAAACCGGAATTGCATTGCAGTTTCAATGCTTGTAAATTTTTTATTCCTGGTGCAGAAGATTCGTTCCTAAAGAAAACCTCAATTTTCTTGGTTCTTTGAATTTTTAAAAAGTTTTTCTGGGATTCTCTGTTTCTTGAAAAAAGTTCGATTTTATTTCGTTCGAATTATGAATTCATCTTTAAAGCCTCACATACTTAACATTTTGAATTTAAATGAAACTTCAAATTAGTCGTAATAATGTAACAATTCATCTCGAAAGCTAAAACTATAACGCGAAATTGATTACCTCGTTTTCTGAAATCCGTTTTCCGCTGATGCCAATCACCCTAACTTCGCACGAGTTGATTTTATTACCATTAAAATTCAAAGATAATACAAGAATAAATTCCGGTTGGTCGGTTGGCATTAGAATTGCCACGGTTATGAATTCCAAATCTCGTTAAACGAATAAGTGTCACTCACGTTTCAGTATTGAATAACCGCATGATGTCCCTCCTCTATAACCGGAAGTAAATTTCATTAATGAGCCGACGTCAGCATTGGCAGTTGAATCGTAGTAGCTTCACGCGTAATATCATCTAACGAGCAACGTCATGTGTGATTAATTAAGTGCAGGAAACCAACCGCGGAAGTTTGTATATACAGCGTTTTTTTTATTGAAAAAGGAATAAAAAAATAGAAGAGAGAAAAAAATCACAAACTCGTTAATTGCTCTTTTTACAACCACGCCAGTTTCGACCATCGAAATAAAATAAGCAGTTATTGTCCGAAACGAGTGTACAGAATGTTAGGGGAAAAAATAACGTTTGCTGAAAACTGCAAAGCGATGAATCGGGCGAAAAATGGACGTCAAGCTGCACGCTGCTAAAAAGTTATGAGCTGCTTTTTAATGTCTCTGGGGCACGTAACTTTTTTAAAGAGAAAGGGAGGTACGTACAGTTGTTCAGGTTTTTCTTTAAGACAAAGTTTAACGTTAAATGGATTTTACAGTTTGCGGAAATTTAATTTGTTTTGTAGTTTTATTTGAGAAGAGAAGGCGGAAATTTGAATTTCTCTTTTGTAGATTTTGGGATAACTTTGAAGTTTAGTTCTCGCAAATGACATCATTTCGAATAAACTCCACCATTAAATAGATATTAAAATTGTCAGCAGTCTACGGGAATATTTATTATTCTCCTCTATATACGCAACGGATTAGCCTCCGAGATAATTCCTATCGGTAAATTTTGCAGAACTCCCTCCAGAGTTGTTTATTAATCATCCTTTATGCACAAAACATTGCCCAGATTACTTCGAATTCACTGCCCACAAACTCATGAACCTTACCAAATTTTACAGCACCACTGACTGGAAATTTCTCAAAAGTTCGTATTTTTTTTAGTAATTAAGTTCATCCTTCATCTCGAGTTTGCTTTCGATTCGAAAATTAAACTTCCTGCTCTCTGCTGTTGAATGCATAAAGTTTTATCAAAACCGACGTACAAGTTTAATTCATTAAATTCGCTAACTCAAGAATAAACTTGAAAGATTAGGTTCGGTTAGTTTGCTTCAAGTCCTTTCAATATAATGTCGTGTTTAATAAGAAGAATAATTTATTTAAATATTTGACGATTTATTTTGATAATAAATATCTAAATATAATCAATATGTTTTCCCCTTATACATATCACACTATGATGTCAAGAATACGCGTGAATATTTTTCGTATTCTTATTCAAGAAAATTGATTTCAACCCCGCGGAGAAGCGCAATCGGACCAACCCGGTTTTATTAGAATTGTTCAATTTCAGCGTGCTCTGCGGCTCCGTCGTTTCGCAAATCTCTCACGGAAAGTCGGCGAAATAGGATCGCATATTCTGACGTCAGTCAGAAGTTATTTTGAAACCAAGAGCGAAAAGAAATCCTCGTGGTACAATCCCTTAAATCTTATTACAAAAACTTTTTATTATAATTGCCACTTAATATACCTGGAAATCCGAGAAAAATATTTGGAACAAATTGCTCTCTAATTTAATTTAAATTCAACTTATCAGTCTAAAATATATTATTTTTATTGAATTAACGTCAACTCTCATAAAAATGTACGTTTATTTTCTACAATTCCTTACAGAATGAAATTTTGCACGTCCTGTATTCTTTCCTTGTGGAAAATCCTTATCAGGATCTGTCAGAGAGATTGAAACTGTCACATGAATTCTGGGCACGAATGGAATTTTTTATTTCTTCTTATTTTCCGTTTTATCATAGTTAGAAATTGTTTTAAAATTCATAGAAGAAAAGCGAAATTGCCTATTATCATTTAAATGCACATCCTTTCATAAATGAATAGATCTTTTTTAAAGATGCGAGCTAATTTTATTCTTTTCACTGCACCGTTTTTATTCGAAAACGGATATCCTTCTTTCCGATTCGTTACAATTTAAACAATTAGATACACAATAGGAGGAGATTTCTTTGTCTCGGGAATAAATAAGAGAAAAAAGGATACCAGATCCTACTTGCAGTTCATTACCACCTCAGAGACCACTAAATTCGTATTACGGTCTAGTCGTAGCGTCGCCAATAAAAGTCGAATGTGAGCATGAATCGCGACATTGATTTACGAAGTTTAAAAGATAAAAGAACTGGGACGTGCACTCACTGCTATTGAAGACCATCGATCAATCGTTATTACTCTAATCAATTTATTAGACTTTTATCGCCTCGAAGCGGACAGATTTTTCACTGCATATATATATATATATATATTATAGTTAATATATAGTTAATAACTTAATATTTAGCTCCTCATTTTTGTATCTATATTTTTTCAATAAAAATGGACAGTTTGAACGGAAAAGTGGAATAAGTATCGAGAATTCTACTAACATTTTTACCAACTATCCATAAATTCTTTAAATGCCAAGAACACCGTTTTTCGCTGTGCACTCGAAGGCACGTATGGGTATTTTCAGGAAACGTGATGTCTTCCAGAAACCACCTGCTGGAATTAAATATTTCAGACTGGTTTAACCTTGAATGAGTCGAAAGTATTCGATGAAAATTTAATAACTTTACAATGTAGTTATTTCAATCAATAACTGATGCTGAGAATAATTTAATGCTTGAATTCAATTTTCAAGTAGATATATTATATTTAGGTTATTGGAGATTATATCTTTAGCTCTTCCTTTCTATTGATTTTACAATATCAGATTAATAATCTCATTCTTAAAAACAAAAACGACCATTAAATATGTATTCTGTCTAAAGTATTAACAGTTATGGTATTCCGATGATGTATTAATTTTTCGTTGATCTCATTCGTCTCAGTTGATTGAGGATAATTTAATTTCCAAATAAAATATCGACTGTTGAATAGTAGTTCCTCTCAGAGAGTCATTCAATTTATGGAACATCATAAAGTTATCAGTGAGCTAGTCTGATGGGTATACTTTATCAGGTTTCGGGTATAGTCCTCGAAACGAGTTACCGATGATGCATCGTTAAAACTCCAGGCGTAGGTATGGAGGAATTTTCATTGGAATGCATATCAGCGGCATATCTCGAATAATCGATCTATGAACATTCTTCGTTTAAAGGCATTTCGCGTATTAAAAGAGTCCATTCTCTCTCCGTTCTTCCCTTGAGAAGACCAGACACCCTTTTCTGCCAAGGCGTCCTCCGAGCATCCTAATCGCCTTATTCTCTCCAAGAAATCTTTAACGTCATTTTGCAAAGTAATCTTTACTCATTTCTTTAATTGTCAATTTAATGGTTCTATATCAGGATATCTGTTGTGCGGGAATTAAAAAAAAACCGAAATTGTCCGGAAATTAAAAAAAAAAAGCCGTAAGAAATGCGGGAATTATCTGGGAATTTTGTGAGCAAAATTTAGTAGATACCCTGTATATATACATAGTTTACACGTGTTCATCAGAACGGTAATTATCAGACTTATATTCACACGTCGCGTCGTATAAAACATGCTATAAATTCTAGGAAAAGCTCTGCCATTACTAATGGATCTGCTCTCGAGCTTGAAAGTGGCAGCTATGAGCCTTTCTGTGATCCTTGAGCGGGTAAAAATGAAAGGGTCAAACACAAAGTCAGAAAAAGGCTTTCACGATATACTTTTGCTACTTCTTGTTGAAAGTCGTAGTCCAAAGTCGAGCCATCCAAAAGTGAACAATGAAAAGCATTGATCCATCGTTGAAACGGAGCAGAGAATTCCACTTCTGGTGCTTGCTTGCTTGCTTGCATCACCCACCCACCGTCATCCCAACATTTCACCCCATAGAGTTGATTCTGCTCAACATCGTCTTTCAAGTCCCTAACGCTAACCATTGCTTCTTCCATTCCACAACCCCACAGCTGAGCACTTCAGAGCGGCACACTCTCTTACTTTCCAAGTTGGATTCAAGCTTTCAAGGGTCTAATACACCGGCTTCTGTGTCCCCAAAAGAGTCGTAACAACCTGCATTGCGAGCAATTTCTCCAAATTATCTTGTGCGATGGAATCGAAAATCCCACCCTTTGTCCCACGCTTCGTTGCCAGTTTCAATCCGCGTAAATTTTCTTGTCAATTTCCTTCTCGAAACAGAACTGTCCTCAGACAAAAGGAGGTCAACTTTTCAAATTTTAGCTGCCAAACTTCTTGAGTAAGCAGCATTTTATTTGGGATGAAAAAACTTTTCATAAACTTTGGAATATTGAAAGATGGGCTTTAAAATAAATTGGAAGAATTTTTCTACATGGGGAATACTTTTGGGATTAACTCTCTTAAACCGAATCAGTCAAATTTTACTGATTCTCAATGACTCTATTCTCACGATTTTAATTAGTGAAAATCCACTGAGAATCAGTGACTTTTCACTGATTTCCAGTAGATTTATTACTGATTAAAATCGTGAGAAATGAGTCTCTGAGAATCAGTGGAATTTGACTCGTAATCAGTGAAATTTCCCTGATTCAAGTTTAGAGGGAAGGAAAATTGATAACTAAAGGGATCTGGATAGAATAGGTAAATATCTCTTGCTTTCGAGATATGTTAAATAACCATTTTGTTTTTCTAATATAAAAAGAAATATGGAGGTAGAAAAGAAGTTCGCATTACTAGCACGTGCAGGCGAGAATCACGTCTCTTCACTGACAAAAATCGACTCTTATTTTTGAGGGGAGGCCTAACCTTCACCTTTATGGCATTCGGAAGTAATGTACACGATCGTCATATTTTATCCGAAATCCGACACTTTCGTATACGGGAGGAGTAAAAACGATTTTTTATGGAAGTAAGGATAGGTCTCGAAACAGCCGGCTTGTTAGAATGGGGAACTTATTGTTATTACTAATGTATTCCAATCTGACGATCCTAAAATCGACGTCGGCGTCGTTTCGCTAACAATAAATTCACCCCCTCAGCTTCAGTCTTTTAACGAAGAAAAATTTGCTTTCACTTCTTCCAATTTCTCGTGAGCAAAACCTTAATCCATTTTTCATTCTGTTATTAAAGAAAGTAATGGATTTCCATTCCAAACTTTTTCATCAAAACGAAAAAAATATTATTACAAAGTTGAATGATTTTAAAGTATTCAAAAAGTATCATTTTCGTGAAATTTGTGAAATATAGTAACACAGTAGCTTCTTCCCAACTAAGTAGATATTATATCAATCTCAACTTGTTATCTCAACTCCATTTATCCGATTTTGAGTCCATGAAAGGGGATTGAAAACATTCAGGAAAGAAGTTAGTGGCTCAGTCAACGTTATTAGATTTTTTTTCTTCCACAATTTTGCTTCGGAAGTTGTGCCGCTTCCTATTCGAAGGAAAGCAAACATTTATCAGGATCTTATCGAGAAAATAAATAGACACTCAGAAGAGTGACATTTTAATTATAAAGAAGTAGTGCATGAGAGAAAGAGATGAAATGGAAAGCGTTGATGTATGCCTGAAAAAGAAAATGTTGGAAAAAAAATAGTGACGATTTCTTTTCAGTCAATAGTACAGAAAAATAGAGATAATCGAGACTTCGAATCGTCAGTTTAAAAAAATCCAATTTACGATGAAAGACATTAACGATCCAGTGGATTTTGCGAATATGGTATACAGAGCCATAAGAGCTTAGCTCGATGAGCGATGACCTAACATCGAAATTCCACAAAGTATCAGAAGCAGAGGACGAGAGAAAACTGGTCTTTCTTTTGGCAATAAAAAAATCTTATAAATGCTCGTTTCACTTCACATTTCAATTTGATAAAAGTTAGTTCAATAATTATTGTTTTAATTAGATTTTCTCAGGCACTAAATAATTACAAACTTCTATTTTTAAAAGATAGCTGTAATACGAGCTGAAATTTCGATGCTAGAAAATTTAACATAAATAATTAATTAGGAATTCGGTGGAAGCTTTGAGGTAACCTCATATGTACTGTTTAAGGTCGGATGGGATTTCTCTATGTGAATCCTAATTTTCTGCCATGAATTAAACTAGGTCAGATTCTGTTTCCCAAATTCTGTAGATTGCAGTATAATTTAAACTAACATGGATCTCCTGTTTACCACAGTTAAAGCAATCAGATACGGTTTTAGGTTCTCTTTGACCTAAGCTGTAAATTCTGTTTAAATCACTGTTTTCTTCGTGTTTGAAAAATAAGAGGAGAGTTGAAGGACTCATCTGCTTATTATTCATGTAGATAGAATATAGCAGTTATTACTATATATACATTTAAATTAAAATCAGATTATTTTAGTTTTACTTTGGGATAAATCCATAAAATTGAGATACTTTTGACAGACTGGATTATAAGGCAACCTTTAAATTCTATTTCTACCTTCTTTTGATGCTTCCCTTGTTTTACTTTGAATTTAAAGTACAGTAAGACAAGACTAAAGGGTTTATTGCTTATTTTCTCAAGTGGAAACTACACTTTTAATAGAATTGTTTTTAACGCCTGTCTTGTTGCTGTACTTGTATTGTTGTAATTGAGTTTGCGTAATTAGTCTTCGCAAGAGAATAAATAGCCTCTATTACCCAAAGAAAACAACTTCGGAGATGTAGACGAAGCATTCTCATTAATCCACAAATTACTCCTTGTGCAAAAGGAATTCTATTGCATGACGACAAATTTCTCTTTATACATAATTTCGCTTGATTTTTTAATTAACAGTAAAATAAAACTCTTCCATAAAATAGGATTCTTTAAATGGCAAGAATTATCGTAAATTCATCTTGGCTGAAAAACCCGAAAGTCAAAAAAAGAAATATCTCCTTAGTTTGAACAAGTTTGGTTTAAAAACTTTTTAAAGGATGTGGATTCTGGAACTTTCAGTTAGAGACCTTGAGATATTTTAGTACAAAAGTTTGAAAACAGTATAATTCAATTATTCCTCTTGACCTCTGCCTCACTTTTCTCCTAATAACATTTTAAACTTAAATCCACTTTATTTATATAATTTCTTTTAATTATTGAAATTTTAATTAATTCGAAGTTTTGCTCTGTGATTGACTATCTTAACAAGAAAATTAGAACTTGTAGTCGGACTTTATGGCTCGTATTTCAAGGGAGGATATAGGAAACTTGATGGTTTCGAATTCTCGGAAGAGAGACAAATGTCCGTCACATATTAGGAGAGTTGGAGAAGATGTAAGGGGCGTTTGGAATATGCTTTGACGATCGATAGAAGTGGTTAGACCCTCCAAATAATGATCGTATTCGTGAATTGTGGTCATTAGACATGTACGACTAATGGACCAAATCTCAAAAGCCAAGAGATATTCCATACATCTGTCACTGAAACAGTAAATTTTCGACGACAGTCACTCCACAATCAACTCCCCTTAATAATCACAACCTCTTGAACAAATAGACATAGAAACTTCATTGTTTCTAAAAACCTAAGAAAGATATATATTTTATACGAAAATAAAATAACGAGATTGAAAAAAAAGTGGTCGCACTTTACATCTCGTTTTGATCTTCTTGGCGGTGATATTTTCTGTATATATATACTTTTCTCGGTCGACTTCTATATCCATGACGCCGCCGTAAACATCGTCTAGGGATTCCGACTGCAATAGATTTGACTGGAAAAAAAAAAGAAACGCTAGCATATTTTTCTTTGGAGATTGTATGCCGAAAGTTTTGGTTACGAGAAATCGATATGGACTCCATGCTTTTCATCCCTTGCTTTTCACTTCTCTTCTTGCACCACCGGCTATTACTATGCTCCATCCCCTTTTTACCAGAGTCCTTTCCACCATCTTTTCTTCTAAGGCAGAGTATCGTAACTGGTTATTTACGATAGGTAAATGCCATGCTTCGAGCTTTTCATCCGGAAGCACCCAGGGGTACTGCTTTCAGATGCAAATTGTTCAACCCCTTGAAGTACATAAAATCACCCGAAATCGAATGTGTTTGTAGAATGCAACGGCGGGACGCCAGACAAATTTTTTCATGCAAACTTTCAATCGAAATTTCATTTTTCCTGTTAATATTATAAAGTACATGAATGAGCACACGAATTATTACATTATAATTTGTGCCATCGATCAGCTTTATTTGTAAATTTACTAACGCGAGGGCACTTTGAAAAGCAGCACAAAGAGAATATTAATTTCATTTGATAGATTGGGATTAAGGCCATATTAATTATATTTTAGTTATTTACTGCATGTTTTAATCTGGATTACATGATTAACTTGCTTTTGCTTCCATGAGTCATTCACTGTCGATTAATTGCAATATGAATGCATTGTTAAATTAAAATCGAATCAAACAAGTTCTTTTCGATCCAATATTGCAAATTGAAAAAACCTCTTGAAATTGAAATATTCAGAGTTACGACACTAAATTTATTGATTTGAAAATGGCACGATCATGGCTAGGCTCTTTAATTTGCAAACGATTCAATGTTTAATTACGTGTGGTGAAAGAATTAAACTCAGGCCAAATCTCCTGTTTAAATTAATTAAATTAATGAGAGTATATGTAGGATTTAAACCCATACTACTAACTTCGTATAACCACTGGCTCTATCGATTACTGTACATCCTATTTTATCCTATTGCATGAGAGGCAGAATTAATCAGTATGTAATATTTAATTAGTAATTTTAAAATAGAGCTTATGTAATAATAATTTTTAAAAAGTTGGAATATTAATTTTTAGATGGATATTTAAAAAGGTAATATAGAGAGAAATTTTAGTGTGTTACCGCGACCTCTAAATTTAAAAATTACAGTGTGTTATAAGTTTAAAGCATGATGCATGAGCGACAATATGCAAACAAATAGATTAGCGTGCCATTTGAACAAGTAATTTTAATTCAACTGTCGGACGTTAAGTGGCTTTCACGTGGCAATCCGTGCATGTATTCTAGAAATCAATACGTCATATTGATTTACCTTCGATATGCACTTGTAGTATGACGTTATGTATTTTTTTTTCCATCAGACGCTCTCCCTTTTAATGGCACTCTAGCTAATCCGAGAAATAATAAAATACGAGTAAAACAATTTTTATTTCAAATCACTGATAATAAAAGAGTTAAAGAAATGTTGCCTTCTTCATCTCATAAATTCTTAAAATAAATTTTTCTAGAGAGAGAATAAAAAGAATGCTTACGAAACTTAATTTACCCAATTGAATGTTGAGCTACAGCCGAGTATATGGACACAATCTGATATTTTTTCCTCAAGAAACTCAGTCAGATTTCTCTACTTCTTTTCTTCTTCTTTTTTCTATCTATTCCAGACTCGATCTTATCAGATCGGTATAATCAAACTATTTTCAGATCCCAGTATTGACTGAATCCACTCGAAAATTATTATATTATTTGTATTAAAATCGAGGTTTAGGAAATTTAATACAAATTTTTCTTTTTTACATTTTTTTATGCCCAAGTAGTATTTAAAAAACTTATTAGTTTCATAAATTCTAGATTCCGCAGTAGTAAAATCCAATTTGTGTCAGACGGTGAAATGCATCATTTTTTCTACTGTAATCACTGTTTAAAACACAATATCTATGTATTATTGGAAGACGATATTCTGAGACTTCGATGACAGGATCTTGACCCCCCATCCCCCCATTTACCACCATAATCACTTGTCCAATGTATTGAGTCCTTGCATAGTTCAAGATTGACTGGCTGACCAAAGTGCTCTATATCTACTGCCAGGTATTCACACAAATATCTATTCGCACCTATCTAATTAATTTCTGCAGAAATGTGTTCGGAAATTTCATTAACTTTAATTTGTTTCATTATTTTCTCATTATTTTTCTTGCATTTCAATCATTTATTTAGTGTCTAGTTAAATTTTTCACTTGAACAGATTTTATTATCCACGGAGCTTCTTTTTCGCCATAAAATATTAATCCACCTACTCATCAATTTTTCTGCACTCGCGCCATGGAAGATTTTTTTTTTTTTTCTTATTTATCGTTATAGAGTTCACCGTCGACGATGACGCATCCTCCTTCAGTTTTCCTACACGATAATTCATATCAGACCATTATTTACTTTCCTGCTTGAAGATGGTTCGATAAGATTAATTCAAGAACCAATATTATCCCTTATTTTTTGTTTCTCCAAGCTTTTCTCTTGCAAGTATGTCTCTACTTCTCTAAAAGAATATCGAAAAGTTTTTACCTCTAAAAATTTTTTTTTTTTCATTCCACGTACCCTACTCAGCATCTATTTTGCTCAGTGCAAAACCTTAGCCTCTTTAGCTCAGCGCCACCATAATTAAGTCTGCAGTTTTGCTTTCCGGTAAATGAAAAACGTTTTCATAAATGACATACCACTCGTTCCTAGTGAAATGTGAAATTGGAATGACGCTGGATAATTTTCCCTTAATCCCGATAATTTTCCGGCACTCAAATTTTAATTAAGTCTACCCTCAAGTGTCAGTGCGTTAGGGAAAGTCGACAGTGCAGCAGGGGGTTTGAGTCGATTCTTTTCAACGACTGACTCCTTCATTTTGGCCAGTGTCACGTTGCCGAGGATTTATTATTTTTCCCGGGATGCGAGAGGGGCTCTTTAATGAAAAGACTAGAAAAAGAAGAGGAGAGCACAAGCGGTCGAGAGACACTTTCAGTAATCGTTCTTTTCAGGTTCCGTGAAATGGCAGTAGTTGACGTTTTTCATATAGGTTGAAGATCGTATCTATACCTGCCAGAAACAAGGCTGTGGGAGGTTGCATCTACCACTAGATGTGGCTATAAATGGACTCTCGTTTACGAGGATCTACGGTTTAGATACAATAAAAGTTGCAGACAGTGTCTCTGCACAGCAGTAACATCCCATTTGTTGCCGTTTCCAGTGAAAGGCACTGCTGATACAAGTCGATTTCCAGAATCTATAATGAACAACCCTTATTTTACAATCACAATTACATTAGACGCCAGGAAAATTATTTACTGCGATTTTATAACCCAATTTATTTAGCGGTTTTGTCATTTCACCTCTAAACCATTCTTTACAGAAATTAAACTACAGTAAGAAAATGAAATTGAAAAAAAAAAGGTGAGAAAAAATATCTTCCGTATCTTGGAAATAACTTTGATGACCGCAAGCTAGACTCACCACACAAAATTAATTTCGGCCTTATTTCATTTCGCGAGTTCATTAAAAACGTTAGGATCTCACCGGCTTTAACATTGCAATGAAAATCCGAGTTGCTGTTACTTTTACGGTAGAATGCAACGTCCCAGCACGTAGTGACACTCTGCCACTTTCCATCACCCCTCTGGAGTTATCTCTCGTTTATGAGTCGGTATACTTTATCGGAGAGACATGTTTCCCTCGTAAATTTCAAAGTTTTGCGCTACGTCGAAGTAGCTGAGGTAAGGCATCACAGCAGACTCACCACGAGAAAGTACACGCTCGTAATACTCCCACAGCACGTATTTTCGTAAATTGGGGAAAAAATGATGCTCTGTTCTATCTTAGATGAGAATGGGATTCCACAAGTCGAGGAGAAGGAAATTAATCGTGACTTGCTTGAAATCAAACTGCTTTTTACTTTCAAAATAGGTCCGGATATTCGAATCTTCTTTATGGATTCAAATATATTAAACAACTAACGTTAAGAGCAGCTAGTTTTCTAAATGACTGAAAACATCGAGTGGGAATTCCAATGAAACTTGCAGCCGGTTAATCAACTGAAACCTCAGTGTCAGTATGCGTCTGTACAGTGTACAATGTACATACATTGCAGGTCGAATAGAGTTTGTTAATGTGTGACACAAGTGAACCTGTGTAAGTGCAGGATGAAGCGTCCAACATCGACACGGGGCTAACATTCATCACCACGTTTAACTGTAATCTGCCAAAGGCAGTACTCGGCTTGTCAAGCCAATCACCGTGACAGATGGTATGAAGCACGTTCTACGCAAACTTTTTGCGGTCCTACGTCACAGACTAAATTCCAACTAAACGAAACTATGTTACCCTAATGGTCCGCACATTTCTACCCAGTTCTCTGCTAATTTGGGTAGACGAAAGCAATAACATTCTATTTCGCAGACTTCACTAATGAGCTTAATTTTCGACTGGCGCTTGAATTCCTCTGGCATCAAACTTGCGCAATTTCATTTTTGCAAGGACTAAGAACGAAAATTGTTTACATTTAATACGTTTTCATGAATTTTCATACATTTCATTTTCATCGAGATTTCGGTAAATCTCGGCTCCGACAATTATTGCAAACGCAGGTTCCATTTCTGATTTACATCCTGGGAGGAAGGCGCCTTTTGTTTCCAACTAAAATCATAGTCTGGATTTGTGGAAAAACCTGTCGACTGAAATCCGAAAAAGAATGAACAATGGAAAGCGACACCTCGGGGATGGTACGACTAGACGGGATATGTTACACGGACAGAGCATCGAGGACATCGACCACATGAAGCCCGTGGCTGCAATTTCAGCCATTCATGCCGGTTGAATTGTAGCCTCGTACTCTGACATCCGTGATACAATGTTCCTTCAAGGATAGCGCGGCGCTATCGAGTGGAGGTTCATTAAACGCTTCATTGTTTCTCGTAAATACTAAAAAAGATTGGAATGACTACTCTTCTGGGAACCGAATGGAGTAGAGGAAATATCCTCGGGAAATATCGAAAAGAGAATTCAAGAAAAGGAAAAGTAAAATGCAATCTCGTGTTACGGATACAGCTTTAAAGATTTATTAACGACTTGTGTAAAAAAAACATGAATGGAACATTAGATGTCTTTAATGCACATTTGACAAGTTCGGAATGTCCTCGAGGAAAAGTTTTAAGACTTTCGGACTTGTTTGGTGAAAAGGATACTTTGGTGGTTTACTTTGCGCATAATTCGGCCCTCGGATACCAAACAAACTCATTCGTAGCAAATGGCACTCAAGGATGCAAATAAAAACAGAAAAGAAAATATAAAGAGACACTCGCCAAACTCGAGATCTTTATTATATCGCGTGGCTTCGCCTTGAAGTTCATTCCGCACGATAATGGCCGGTATTTTACGTCATTCAAACGATATTATCGGACCGTTGGTCCTTTGGACTAGTTCCAAAGTTTGGTAAGACGAGCGTCGCCCCACGAAATTGCCTCTGTGAAACGAGTTACTGCCTTCGTGTACCTACTAAGGGGGTTGGCATTGATTCTGTTGCTGTTGTAACCCTGCTGTCGGTCGACAAAGCTCCTATAAATTTCTCCTCATGTCGATTAACTCCTTCTAATTGGCATTTACTTAAAAATAATTATAATAAGAAGGCAGCATCTAAAATAGAGCCAAGAAACATTTAAATAACACTTAATTAACACTTAATTTCAATTTGTAGTCTGTTTACCTTCTCTGTGGTGGATATTAAATTATTAGCTAAATAGTGTTCCAAATCCTTAACTGGCAGGGACCGAACCTATTTTGCCTAATCCCTAATATCCACCCGAAGAACCCAACGTGGCGTAACATCAGGATTTATCCTATACTAAGCGAGAAATCATGAATAATTTAAACCGATCCTCTCTTTGTTCTGCTGCCATTCGCAGCTTCATTTATATCCTGGACTCCGTCTCGAAATCCTTAATTATCCCACGAAGGGATTCAATTCCATTCGGACGTTTTTCGTGACATTAATGTTTCAGAATGTCCGTCCGTCGAATGTTTTAAATTTTAGCTGTCCTTTCAAGAAAAGCGACAATTCAAACGAAAGATTACGGCTTTGAAATTGAGAAATTTTTTTTAATAACAAAAAAATCAGCTAGTAAAGAATCAATGCTTGATTGCAGTGAATTTATTCTTCTATATATGTTTTTTTCCTTCTGCTCTGTGATTTGTGATTGTACAAACAACCACTTTTCATTTGTCAGTTGAGGGAAAATCGAATCAAACGCAACAGTCGCTCTGGGAAAACGTTTTTGGAACCTGATTCGAAGCAAGTCATTAATTCGTTTGTCCGCGATGAAGTTTAAATTGATTCATTAAAAAGTATAGATTGTAAACACGAGACAAGGGCAATTAAAGTGATTTACAAATCTCTACCATGTACTTGTTTTTTTTTTTCGTAGTAATAACAGTTTTTAAACCTGCGGAAAAACAAAGACATTTCTGCACTTGAGTTGTTGAGGCAGAAGTGCTTTTGTGATGACATATTATCACATTAGCAAGGATTATCGTGTATGCATATCTATTCGTGGATAATCGCATCAAGATATGATGCTCAAGACAATCTTGTTAGTAAATAGGCCAGTACTATAATTATGTCGAGCATCGTAAGTCCTTCAGAAAATTCTCCAGTCTTCTGATATCCAGAAATGATCCAGAAATAATCCAGAAATGTATAAAAAATATTTATTCAAATATTTATTTAAATATTTATCTTATATATTAGTTAAACATTGTTTTTCGATAAGAGCCGAAAATAAACTTAAAATTCGGCAGGTCCCGGGTTTGGAGACAAAGGATGAGCTTCGTGTATGCAAAAGGACTCTATCTCTTGTAGACTATCGAATTACACAGCATCCCCTCTGTCTGGTATAATCCAGCCCAAATCCTGCTTGAGAGTGCACACCTATCGCAGTAAAAGGGTGGTCACCCTTTTACTACCCTACCTGGGTATCATGGGGGATGAAATTGACCACCGTCTTCGCCACTTGAGAACCACACGGCAATTACGAGGTATCCCCATGGCCCATTGCCATTGCTAGCGTTGGCGTTGTCGCTGGACCATTGGCATTGGTTACCGACCTGGAATCGAGTTGGCTGGAACTAGAGACTAGACGCTCGACACTTGCCCTGACCCCACGCGAGCCAACGTATGTACATATCTCAGCATTATTCCCTGAGTCCCTGGACCCCTGCTCTACAGTCTGCAGCCTCCAACCCCCTAAATCACGGCTGCTATCTCCCCAGCTTAGCTAACAATGCGTTCGCGACGCCTGCTTGCCACCCAGTTATAGCTGTTACGTCTACCAGCACCCCTGCATTTTGTTATCTTTCGGCCACTTGGAGGGTCTCGATTCTAGACTAC
>JAUEJJ010000004.1:9375220-9394295 GCA_032164275.1 Synergus coniferae
ATTATGTACGTACTTCTAATTAAAGCAACTTTTGGGAATTAAACTTGTCGGCACGCTAGCCACCAGCCGGGCCGCTCCACCTCCAGTGGTCCGTCGAATCCCCACTCTGAATACAAAACTTCGTTCATCTGAACGTTCAGAACTTGAAGCATATGCTACTTTTAAAGATAAAAATTCTTTTTAATATCGACGTCTCTTAATAAAAATGAGTTCCGTCTTTCTTATTTGAAGATGTCGATACGAATTTTAAATCTGGGTAATTTAATACATATAGGTATTATCATGTATAAAATGACTAATGATTAACATAGCAAAGCTTAATATCATGCAGTGAGCTAGGAATTATTTAAATACGTGTGTGTAGTTAATTTCGCGTTTGACTTGTGGTAAGGGGCATAAAATTTCGTTGGTCACACGTGACGCGAACCTAGGGTAGCGGCAATCTATTAATTATTTATAGTAATGCGTTATTGATCCGTCTGGCTACCCTAGGCTGGTCACTATATACGTAAACCACCTATTTTACGCCATATACTACAGTATCTCTACGTCCCTAGGTTGCAGGTGCATAACGCACCATCATTAGCGCCATCGAATATTCCACCTATCTGGTCCACATGCCCATTTGTCGAGCTTACGTAATCTTTGAACTGTCATTCAGTGCACAATTAACGCGTGTAAATAAGGTATGGACCCACACACACTCACACTCATAGGCAGCCATCGCTCTGCGTTGTTTGAATTACGCGAGAGGGTAACTGATAACGAATATAGGACCGTAAACTGGTTATAAAGTAAATAACTTGTCTCGGAATCACGACCCGCCGTATGTCCTTTTCATCTATAGCCCTTTTTGTTATGATAAGAAATATAATAATGATAAAAATATGACAATAGCAATTATTTTTTCTTTTAAAGTAGATTTGAATGCACTGAATTAAAAAACGCACTTTTAACTTTATATTGAATTTGAATATGTATTCATGAACTAAATATGATTGCATTCTAATGGAAAATAACATGCACTGAAATGTATAATATTTCATGATATAGAATTAAATTTAAATGTTTATTAAATGCCATGCATATATGATTTTCATGTAGAAATTTATTTTCCATATTGCGCAAATATTACAAAGTGCAATATGTAACAAACAACCATTTTCCATAAGCGACACGTGTTTGTTTATTTTTTTATTAACTGAAGTCAATATGTAAGAATCATAAATTCTTGGGATAAGAATATTATATATTCAAACTGATAATACATTTACTCAGTTTAAGAAAATGTGCTCTTGTTCCATACGAATCTTTTCAATCATTTATTTTCTTGGACCAATCTCATATGGTATGGTTCGTATGTAAGATGACCAAATTCTTAATCCAAGAATTTTTTTCTTGATCCAAGTATTTTTTTTTACGTGTGGTTTCTAGTTCTCTCTTTCCTCATTTTCTCCATTCCTCTAGAGTGCTTTTTTTTCCGGTGCGTTTCCCTTTCATTCGGAATTAAAGTACCGATCCGCTGGTACATCCGTTGGGGAACATAAACCACACGGTATCTCAAATCTGCCTGGCGGTTTTGCACCATTACCAGCATTTAGCTCGTGCGTAATGAAAGTAACGTTGGTTGACTGCGGATCTACTATTACGGCCTGAAGTACCCTTGCACGCTTTCAAAAAATTTGCGTGTTCAGCTGTTTCTGTTTTTAACTTTTAATGTCTCGCAAAGTCGATTATTATTCAAATTTACAAGCTTCAGGCTTTGTAAAATAGTAAGTTAAAATCTTGTTAAATTGATAAGTTTATTATAAAGTGTAATTAATTTAAAAAATGCGGCTACAAATTCTCTGGCGAAGGCTTATATAACTACGTTTAGAGCGCTCTCTATAGACACTGACTGGGAAATGCTTCCCACCTCTTTTACAGCCCATTATACAAGCTTTCTGGCATACTTGGAAGTAAGTCGAAAGCACATTTGTAGACTAAAATATGCCATACTCTTGCACTTTATACCCTCTATATAGAGCATTTGCGAGAAAACCTAAATAAATCATTTCGAGTACACGTTTTTTATTCTCAGGAATATTGGAATATTTATTACGTTTTTATTTATAATATTATATTTTTAGCTTTAGAAGATTGTTCGCTTTTCGAATGAATGCCAAGCTTTATATATATATATACTCGTGAGCTAACAAAACAAGTTAGACAACCCGTAGGTACTACATCGTTACTGAAAAAGTTAGGACTTTTGGAACAAGGTTTGAACGTGCTCGTTTTGTCAACAAACTCATGAGAAAGGGACGATTGGTTCTCTCCTGTTTGAATAAGTATAGTTACCAGTCTAATAATAGAGCAGGATTGTAACGAGCACTGAATACAAAATTTATAGAGGGTTTAACAAAACTCAACCTGTGCTATCAAACCGTAATAAACACCTTTCTTATTTTTTTATATCTTAAACTGAATAATAAAATATTTTAAGGATTGAAACTATTTCAGCAGTTAAAGACCTCCAATTTAAAGGTTTCGGTTTTTTTTATCTAGCTCTAATTTTATCAAATCAAAGTATTCCCGTGATAAATTGACCCTTACGTCTAAAGTAATAATTTCACAAATTTCTCTCATGCTTCAGTAAAAGGTTGAAATATCGCTGACCTGATTGCGGTTTTCCCTAACAGAAAAATTTCCTTCTGATTTCTACGCAGTTAGTAGATAATGAAACTGCTGTAGCACAGAGATTTAAACTCCCTCAGCAATTAGAAAAAATAAGTTGCATTAATTTGTCTGCTAAATTTGAAAAATGCTCTCAGTTCCCAGCTTTTTTCAAATTTCGATGGAAATGCAATTAACTTTCATTCATAAATGTAGATTTGCATCTGAAAAAGCAGTAGAAAATGTTGATACACTGGAGTTTTCTTACAATCTTCATTTTCATATTCTCCCTTGGAATAATTTACCATCTTCTCTTTCGTTGTCTTCTTTTCTTTCTTTTTATTATCATTAAAATTTTTTAAAGCTTTTTTTTTTGAAAAAAAAAGAAAGAAAAAAGAAAAACAACCTCTGGAGGCAAAGTTAGAAGGAAGACTCTGAAAGAGGGAAAGATAACGAGACGTGTCTGTGTTTGTGTTCTCATATTTGTGTGTATGATGCCAATTACTTGTTTTTATGAGCCGTATCGAATAACGTCTCCTGTAAGCTCACCTTATACCCACGTGACCTTCTAGTTGGCATTGGAGACATTTCTCTTTCGTCAAGGCTAATTTCGCCGCTTGTTAATTAGACAAATAAGCTGGTTTCGTAAAGGATTACAGAATCCTGCAATGTCACTCTAATGACAAGGAAGAAGCTTGTTCTCAGAGAATTATTTGGACAGCGACCTCAGACAAATTTCAAATTATGCACTAGGTATATGTTTAATTGTCTCTACTTCACTCGTCTAAACGTTTAAAGTTATTTATATTTAAATATTTAATAATATCTAAATATAAATGATATTTAAATATAAATAAGATTTAAAATCATTACAAATGTTGAATAAGTCTTTTAAAGTTTTCAAAGTCCATCCAAGATTATTAAGTACTGCAATCGCCAATTTGGCCAAATCATAGTAAAGTTCTCGCGCTCGTTAGATCAACTTCTTTATGAGTTAGATATCGAGCCAATTATAGTTGTAATATGAATTAAAGTCGCTTCAAGAGATTTGAACTTTTCCTAAAGTTCCTTCCGATCTGCAGTTGGAGGTTTAGATCTGCATTATTTCTCCAGTTTACTAAAAAAAAAATTAAATAACAGTTAGTAATAGAATAATACTGGGAAGTATTATAGAATGTCTCAGTTGCAATTTTTATGAAATAAAAACAAAACTCAATTGTTGCAAGCGACAGGATTTCTACTGTATGGGAATTTAAGGAGATCTGAAAATGTATTTAATTATGATCTGTTTTCACTGGAGAGGTGAGATAGATTTTCTTCATAATTCGGATCTAACACTAAACCACGGCTAAATTGTTCAGCTTGTATCCGATATGATGCGTTTATGCCTATCCACCCGACTACTCTGCATGCATTATATAACGCTTATTAGTTATTAGTTATTGAAGCGATAACATAATCATATAATCCCACGAGCTAACATACTCAGCAGCTCGACATGATAATATCTAAATTCAAAAGATAATTTACATTTAAAGCGTCAATTAAGTAGCTAATTTGCTGCTGTTATCAGGAAAATAAATAATAAACACAAGTCTAAAAATTAACAATTTCTAAACAGAGAAGGGGGCAGGTATAAAACGAGGGACGCGAGATAAAAAAAAAGTATACATTTTCCTATTAAACTCGGATTGTCACTTTCAGTTCGCAGATTGACTTTAAAACCTGTATTGAATGGGGAAAATGTGCGTGGAAAAGTGTAAGAAATTTACGAGGTAGTAACTAACAAATGTACTCAAACGTAATGCGAAATTCCGATAAGACTAAGGGAACCTCAGATTTTTCTTTTGCAATAAAGTTTCTGTAATACGAGGGATATGAAATGTTAACCGCGGTTGGGGGAATGCTCGTAAATGCCCGAGTGTTAACGGGTCAACTGTATTCTGGAAACGAGACGCCATAACAAGAAGGGTGAAACGTATAAGTTTGCAGGAATCCTTGTAATATAATCTCTAGTGTAAAAGGGCAAAGGGAAGCAGAAAGTTTCGTTGGAGTGATGATAGATCCTGTGCACTTGTATAGCTCTACTCTTTAGGGAATGTCTATTCATGCGAAAGTTATTGAATCAAACTTAATATTCAGCTTTAGTTTCCACGGGATGTTTACGTAACTTGTGTGTCTCTATGTTCCACGGAATATTGAACTCGTGAGCATCGTGGGAATTTCAACTTTACGATTGGTTCTGATATAATCATTTACATTCAGTGGTGGAAGCAATCGAAATTTGTTATATATTAAATGATCTATTTTCTGTTATTTAATTGACAAAGCTAGAATTTAAATTCTTGTTTCTTGTTTTATGATACCGGAGATGTAACCCGTGAAAGAATATTTTCGATTTGATGGTTATTAGAGGTAGAGAATTATATTCAGTGACTAATCCGGCATCGTTATTTCTTTTCCAACGCGAACGCAGTCTGCGATACAATTTCTATCGGAGTTAGCGTAGCCGCGGTAATCTTCTTTTCAGGAAGGCTTAATTAAAAGAAATTCATTTTGAAATTCCCATCGGGGAAGTTACATCGTCGCGTGATCGGATTCCGCTCTCCCGCAGTAATTTGCCGGAACCAATCCGTTTCCTCATTCCCATTGGAAACTGTGGGTCTTGCTTCGACGCTTCCACCTAAAATTGTGTTTCCCAAAGTCAGGGTTGATTGGGTGCTATTTCTCTTTAAATATCAAGTAATTCTGTGTTCGTGATTTTAGATGAAAAATATTCTAAAAATCATTCATGTCATTCTAAAAATAATCTTGATTTTTCAGTATTTGTAATTATAATTTCAGAATTAGTAATTTTGTATTTTTTTCTGAATTTCAGTGCCAGATGAAGCACCGAATTTAGTCACTCAAGAAGGAGGGAATGAAGAACGGGTGGAAATTCAAAGTCACGATGGTAAGTTTGATTTTTTTACCCTCCAGTCGTAAAAATGAATTTAAATGAAAAACTTTTTAATTAATTGCCTTCGACTTTCCATCACAGATGAAGAAGATGAAGAGGAGGAAGCAGAAAGAGAGCTACGCACTTGTGTGGAAACTGATTTTAAGTTCAAAGATTTCCTTGTCAGGTGTGGATAAAGTATAAACTTTCAAGATATTAATTAATATTAGAGCGGAAATTCTAACTTCATCAATTAATTATTATTTTAAGAAAAAATTAAAATTAAAATGTAATTAAATTAGAATCACCAGTCTTGGGTGATTGAAATAATTTTTTAAATATTTGTTTTACACTCGACAATGTTTGTGATTCGTAAGAGACTGGATTAGAAGCGAGTAGTTTATTTCCTTCTGAAGGGTGAAAATTCAATTTCCTCTGAAACTAACTTTTCCTGTGTGGGAGAACGTTACACTGAAGATTACTGTGACATGTAGGTTCGCCAATATGAAAGTGGTTAAGGCGATGGCACTCCTTCTTCAAGGATTTGAAATGAATTCAATCAACGTGAATCACTATATTGTCAAAATGCTGCATCGAATCGCCTGGGAATGTAAAATGCCTGCCATGATCTTCCAAGCTTCGATATTCAGGACCTTTCAAAGAATACTCGACTCCAAATTATCTGAACACAAGGTAAAATCCTTGACAATCATTCTGGAATTGATATATAAGATGATATAAGAATGATACAGTCAGGATATAAAAAGAGAGATGTAATAAATTGTTTTTTTCATTTTCTAGAAATGAATTTTCCTCGCAAGGTGGTGATTAGCTTGGGAAAGTTTGAAAGCTTGAGTTTCTTCTCAATAGATTTCTAAGAGGGTCGTATATTTGTAAGAAGCTTAAGTCGAATGTTGGATGTTGATGTTTCAGGAGCTGCAAAAGTTTGCCATCTTCATAATTCGCAGTTTCACGGAGGTCGCACAAAAGAATCGTAAGGCGTACATGGAATTGCTGTTCTGGAAGACGACCCACCATGCCGTCGAAATGGTCGAGGGTTACGACACAGAACCAGCAAACAAGAAAGTTTCTCGCGCCGTCTGGTCCGAAGAAGAAGAAGACGAACTACGCACCTTATTCATGGAGCATCAAACTAACAAGTATCCTCAAGGTATCGGTATATGATCAAGGTATCAACTTTCCACCAAGAAAGATATCTCCTCTAACGAAAAAATAATCGACTCCTTCTCGCTGAAACTTTGCTGCTAAATTCATTTATTATTGAGAATTTATTTGGTTCGCAAACTTTCCCGCGATTCTGCCACGTTCATAATGTCAGAAAATATTGAAAAGTAATTAAAACGGATTTTTTAAATTTACAGATCTAATCGACTGGATTTTGGACAACTTGATCAATAAAGATAGAACGAGGCGAGGGGTGATGAAAAAGATGAAAGAGATGTGTCTCATTGTTAATTCGAAGGTACATTAATTTCACTATAAAATAGAACGAAAATGAAATATGTAAATTTTTCTATTTATTCCATCGAAGTTAAATATAAAATGGAATAAATAGACAAAACCGTTTTACATATTGTATTTTCTTTTTAGTTATTCTCTACCAAATTCCGATTTCCTCTTCTAAAATGCCATTTCCACGTTCGCGCATCCCTGTTTCTGGTTCCCCTCAACAGTTTCACAGTGACACGTTCGAATGATTTATATCTGACCGCAAATAAGTTTTAAGACTGTCGCTCTTTTAGGGCAAACATATGCGAAAAAATAGAATCGAGTCTCTTCAGGGAGTTCCAGACTACGAGACGAAATTTATGTCTTCGCTATGCATGGATTATTTCATGCAAAACTTGAGACCGATTATTCATATCGCAATTCTTTTGCGAGCTTCAACCTAGCTTTATTTCTCCAAGTGAATTTTTAATTTTTTAGGGTGTCAAAAGTGAAATCCAGAAAAGGCTTCCGAAAGAATGGGGTGAGGAAGAAGTCGCTCAATTAACTGAACTGTGGGAAGAAGTCAAAGAAGAAAATGGTACGTAATTAAGGTTCAAAAAAATGATCTTTTAAAATTGGAAGACTTAAAATAAATACAGAAACCAAATAGCAATTTCAAACGAAAATACTTCAATTTGTTTTCATAACAGATCCTGTGGACCTTATTTATGACGGATTGCGGATTAAGCGACCCAAAGCAAAGATCAAAGAGAAGCTTCTGGAGTTGGGATTGGCGAAGGATCGAAAGGAACTACGTAAAAAACGCACCATGAAAAGCAACGCAGGTTAGTGTCGCTTCTGATTTAGACCTCAACCCCCAATCGTTTCTTCCAATTCACCCAACTACATATATCTTTCTTACTTTTCTCAAACCAATATTCTCGTTCAATCTGTTCGACTATATCTCGATTGACTGAAAAATTTTCCACCCTGTTGAAAATACAGTTTCGAGAAAAGTGTCCTGCATTAGAACGTTTCAAACATTGTCACTTTACTCTAACGTTTATTGGCTCTTCAGCTAATTCCAGGTCTGTTACTTCTACGAAAGATCTCGACTAACAATGAGTGATTTGGTGGAACAGGTTCGCGTATGAATTTTCGCTTTAACGCGTTCAAAGTTTCACATTATGTCACTTTAGCAGAGCGTTAGTGTCAGATGTTGCCACCTTTTGTTCAAGCGTTTCTCATCAGCATGTCTGTTAGCCTTTCAGCTTTCGCAATAAGTCCAATAGCTCTTCGCAATCGCGATACACATATATCCATCAATTTCAAGTTTGACTGTTGATTTTGGAGTTTTGGTATCGAGATGAATAACAGGCTGCCTGAAGCAGTAATAAATGTTGGATTAGCGTCGTTTCTAAAGGATATTTTTCGATATTGTGCAATATTAAATTTAACTACTTTATTTTTAATATTAAAGGATATAGTCTATCATGTCATATAATTAGAAAAATGGTTTCCTTTGTCTCTTAAAGCAAATTGCACCACAATGGAAAATAAAAATAACCCTGTATCAGCTGCTTAGATGAAAGAATTCGTTGTTTGTCTCTTGTAGTGGCGTTACGGGAAATTTCATATTTACCATAGAAATTGTTTTTCACTCCTGAATCTCATTTGTATTCAATGCATCGCGATAGATCGGACCACAGAGGTAAAAGCGAGGTGTATGAAATATTAAAGGTTGCTTTTCTATGGCAAGGTATCTCTTGGGAATTTTATAAAATGTTACTGTAAACATAAACTTCCTTCCCTTTTCAAAGCCCATCGCAGGACTTACTATCTTGACAATGGGGGAGTCTCATTTCATTACATGCTTCGATGAAATCTATAATCCCTATTCCTATAAATGAAATAGGGATGAGAAAAGGGTAAAGTAGAATTAGTCGTTCACTATTCTTAATATCCTCTTATATTATCCTGAATAAAATTCTATCTTTTATTGAGAAATAATTTGGAAAACCTTTCCAGTTAATTATATGATCTTTGATAATATTTTATTTTTAATTTGAATGATTAAATCTGTCTCTTAGGTCCAAAGTCAACTTGGGAAACTGCATCAAGAAGTGGATCCGAGAGTGACTCTGATGATTCTGACAGAGATGGATCCAGATCTTCCCGAGATGTCCAGAGAAAAGCAACGAAGGAAAAGAAGAGTAAAAAACAAACTAAGAAGCAACCCCTTATTTTGTATACTGATGCTCAATTGTCAGGATTGCTGAAAGACGTCATCGAGAAGAGTAATTAATTTTATTTTCATTTACTGATATTGTGATAGCTTCGGAAAATTGACTCTTTCAATAGACGAGTTTTTCTGAGTTGGAAACTGACGATGCTCGACCTTTTGATTAGACATGCAGGAGGCGTTAGAGTGGATCAAGGAAAGTTTGGAAGAGTCTTTGGAAGATAGAGACGAGGAAAGTGATGAAGGAATCGCCATCGTCCCTCTGACCGCGGAGACGTCGGCGGCAATGGATTCGCCAAGTTTTCAACGACTTATTCGCGCAATGGGAATCGAACCACCCGACTTGCAGCAAGCTTATTGGAGGATACCAGCGAGCATGCTTCCGGCTACGATCAAGAAACGGTGCACTCTCATTGTGGCCGCACTCCGGGGTGAATTCGTTACTGAAGGTCGGTATAAAGATATTAAACGATTTAAACACCCTTTCTTCTATTTAAGTTCCTTAAGTTCTTTACTTTTATTTGCTTTCCTCAGAGCCCAAGAAGTTAACCGCGATCGATTCGGATTCCGAGGACGACGAGGATGTTCTCGAGAATGTTAAGAAATTCTTTAAAAAGACGTACGTGGAAGCCAATGGTGAGATTTTCTTTCTCTTTTATCGATTCTATGATGAAAAACTTTCGTTTGTGCTTTGCTTTCAAGGATTAAAAAGAACGAATAATATTAAGAAGTCATTTGGGATTTTCCTATTCGGAAAATTATCAATTTCAGTAATTCTTTTGAGACGGCAATGTGTCGCCTTTGAATGTGTATATTCAAGTTTATTTTAAAAGCTGTTTTTACTTTCAGAGTCTTACAAATAATGCACTACTAGCTAATTAAAATATTTTTTATTTCCCTTGTACTGTATTTTGATCTTTGTATTTTTAGCGTCATTACAACGCTCGATATCTCCTCCTTTAAATGTCAGTGAGAATACAGCAATATCGGTAAATGGCGAGCACAGCGAGTCGAAAGCTAAAAGCAGTCAGAATACAAGCAATAAAGCTGAGGAGGCACTTGGGAAAAACGGTATTTTATGTTCCATGATACGAAATTGGTATACAAAATTTGTGCACTTTATTTGAAATAGTTTTAAAATGCATCTTTTATCGTAATGATTTATATTAACTTTAAAATCAATATTTATTTAGGAAAGAAGAAAGTTCAACCCAATGACAATATTGAGATTTCGTCAGACTCCGAAACGGATCATCTAGTAATTCCAAAGAAAGTTAAAGGTCTATTTAAATTTTTTTATTACATTCTTCATCTACAAATAGGAAGGAGATATAGAAATTTAAAATTCAATTTCTAGGAAGAAGAAAATCCAAAGCTACACGATTAGAGAAAATTGAGATTTCTTCCGAGTCTGAAATCGAGGATGAAACCATTTTAAATTCAAGGAGATCAAACTCTAGCGGAGATCAAACCAAAGTCAGATCAAAACCTTCAAAAAGAATAGATACTTCTGATTCTGAACTCGAGTCTGCGAAAATTGAGAATGGAAGTTCTGGTAATTGTTACATTTTATTTTGTTGTTAATTTCTCACAAATAATCCTTAAAATCATTATAAATAATAATAAAAAATTTGTATCTAATTTTTAGAACAAGAAGAATCACAGAAGTCGAAATCAAAGTCGGGACGAGTTCAAAGAATGGTAGATTCTTCTGATTCCGAAACTGAAGTCGCAAATTTTGGAACTGAACGTTCAGGTTGGATTTTATTTTTATACTAAACATTTTAATAATGTTTACTTAAATTTTTTTAATTTCTTCTCAAAATTTCAGAAGATACGAAGCGAGATCGTTCGGAAAATTCAGATACGGACACACAACTAACGAAAAAACGTCGAGTTTTCCAAAGCGACGAAGAAGAGGATGAACTCGAAAAAGAAAAAACACAAGCAACAAAAGAAGCTCGCAGAATCATAAGCGACGACGAAGATTAAATTCTACCTTCTACGCCCTCCATTTTATCTCAGTTATTTTAAGACAATTACCAGTTTTGTTTTCTCTCTAGAGTAATTTACGGCAAATATCTACAGAAGATCATTTCTTAATTCTTAGAGATAAAATTTAAATAGTTGTTAGGATAATAGTATTCTAACAATTGTAATAGAATCAGTAAAAAAAAGTCACAGTTTAAATTTTATATGGTATTTTGGAGAAAGAAACTGAAAATTGTAAATCGATTTTTCGCAAATTTGCCGGTAAAGCGAATTGTGGAATGTTAAATTTGCGAACTTCGTGCCCTCTAGAAGAATAGAGGAATACTCAGTCTAGAATAATCGATTACAGAATGTCTTCTTATCATAATAACGTAACTTTACTATTTATCGGGAACGTTTTTGTTGGTTTTATTTATTGACTGTTGTTTAGGAAATTAAAAGAATAGTTTTAAATTTGCTATGAATTTTTTCTATTATCAACGCACTTGATACAAAATAGTGAGTTATTATTTTTTATAAGTAACGTGAACTCGTTTTGTAATTAGACAGAACTTGTATCTTCTTCAGCAATATCTCATATGTATTAATATAAATTATCATAAGGATGGCTATGACCATATTGTAAACCATTACCATTTTGTAAATCCATGTGGAATTCTACCTGGAATTCTTTACACGAAGTGTCAAGGGAACTTGGAGAACCTTCAGTCCCATAAATAAAACAGGATGAATTTTCGAAAAAGTTGTTTGTTTTTTGTCTGTTTCTAGTTTAAAACCTATCATGTGGGATTTTTAGAAGATGCCAAGAAAAACAGTTCAGGAAAGGCGTCCACATTTCGCCAAGTACCGCCGAGGCGAACATGCTCACTGAAAAGTAGACTAGCTGTAAAGTCGAAGAGCTAGTGAAATACCTCCTTTCCCACGTAGTAACCCGATATTCGGTTGGCCAATGTGGATGACTTTACGTCTTTTGATGGGCAGGTGAGGAGTCTTGGCGAGTGTCAACGGCATATACGTATAGGTATGGAATAATTGCGGACGACGACCAGCCCTTCTTTTTTTTCTAAGCGTCTTAGCGTCTCTGCGAGATTCGCATATGGGCAGAATGTATAATGTCGCCGCGAGGACTCCGTATCCCGCAGATTCCATACCAGAAAAACATACTTCACAAGGAAGTATTAACAAGAAAGATCGATGAACTAATAGGAAATAATCGCACCTCCTTTCCTGCATAAACGCCTGGTAATCTCGCGTCGAAATCGAGCTAAATCGGACGTTTTAACGATGTCCGTTTTATTACACCCACCTTTCATTCCAAAACAATTTATAGCAATCGATTGAAGTACTACTTACATACTTGCTATGTAATTGTCTTTCTTACTAGGCAAGATATACAGGGATTAGTATATAAGTATAGGAATTTTTCAGGGGAAGTTTTTGAGCTTGAATCTCCTATAGGAAATTCTACTAAATTTGTTTACTCCCCTGGAAGAATATTTTCATGACACACTTTCACACGCATGTACATATGTATGAAATTTTCTTTTCATACTTCGGCTCAAAAAATAAAGATGAAAAAATGTTTTACTTAAAAACACAGAACAGGAATATACTGAATATAGATTAGAAAATTATGTCAAAAAAAAAAAGCAGGAGCTGGAGGAGAACTATTATTACTGAATTTAGAGCAATCAGGAGCAATTATAAATTTTCCGGCAAAGAAAATCTAAGATAAGAGTTTCTTTATATACCGTAGAAAATAAATTGTTTTTTAAAATTGATTAGAATTCATGAATAAAAAATAGATACATAATGGGCTCATAAGTCATATCAGATTGAGGTTACGAACGCGTTGGTGGGTCCACGGGCGGGAGTGCAATGAAAATATGGACAGTAGATTTGCGAAAGGCGACCACGTGCATTCAAAATGCGACTTCCCGATAACAGGAGAACAGGAGAGTTGAGTACGTTATGCAACGAACCAACTCTTTCCCTGGCATTATTATGGAGAATAAACGCGAAGTGCGAACACGTGGTCAGAGTAGCAGGAGAACATGAATGCGAAGGGGTGGCGCGAATCTCTATACCGTTCTGCGCATGCGCTGCGCTTGGTATCTTTTGCGCGCGAAATTCAAATTTGTCTTTTATATTTTAAACGGCGTGCCACCTCTTCGCAGATCATATTCTCCGGGCATGATCGCCTGGTATTAGGTGCATCTTTGTTCAAATTTGGGGTCACTGGAAACTAGAATAAATTAGAAATTAAGTCTGGAGTATTAGGCGAACATGAGAGTGGTAGAGGTGTGTGAAGATGTGGTTGAATGTATCTTCGCATATTATGCTCTCTTGGTATCGGGAGCGAACGCGCACCCTGTGTATTAGGCAATCATATCTACAAGAAAGTAAGCGAAGAGCTCTTCGCACATTATGCTCTCCTAATACAAGCGCGGGCTCCTTATACGGTTGTAGGTGGAAAGTGGTCTCTCTCCTTCTCCCCACTATTCCATCTGGGATCAAGATGATCAAAGTGTAAGCTAGGAAGCATAGTTGCAGGGTTGCACGCCAAACGGGGTGAACCTACATATGATAGATTTTACAAAAGACAAAAAGCGTTCCAAAAAATTAAATTTTTAACTTAAAAAAAAAACAAAAGCCTACACTGGGGATATTTTTTTACTGAATGGAAGGAAATAAACCTTGATTAAAAAGTCATACAGTTACTGTATTTATTCATATAAACATAAAAACAACGAGTAGAAAAGGGAAATTTTTTTATATTTTTCTCTGAGATTGTTGATTCTAAGTAAATACTGATGGAACATGTAATATAGGAAATTGTTTAATGTTTATCGTGATAAAAGAGTAATAAAAATGAGTCAATAAGAAACAAATGAAAAAAATTATGAGGATCCTCAAATCTGTAGATGGTTATAAAAGCGGATTTGAATTGAAAGTAGCATTAGTCTGTTTTATCATTTCAGTTACTAAAATGTCTCCATATTTCATTTTTTTATTTCTCGTGACAATCGCTGTAGGAGGAGCATTTAAATTTGAAAATGGTATCGGGAGCGAACCATCTGGTAATAATAGTAACTGATTTATTGGAAAAATTTATTTAAAATTTCTTTACACATACATTTTTGATAAAAAAAATATCAAAACCATTTTCTGATTTATTAATTTTATTTTACTAGGCTGTGGACCATACGGGTATTTAGATAGTTGTGCCTCTGCGTGTGAACCGCGTTGCAGTACCTATGAAAAAATGTCAGATATGTATTGTGTTGAGGTAAGTTGATTTTAAAAAGATTTTTTTTTAAACAAAATAGTCAATTAAAAGAATATAGACTGCTAGAAATTGTACCCATTCTTATATGCAAATAATTATACATATAGATATATTTAATTTTTCATTTTAACAGGTGTGCGTGGCAGGATGCAAATGCAATCGGGGATTCGTAATAGATGATGATTCTGGCTTATGCGTTGCAAAAAAATACTGCAAGAAGCCAAAGTCAAATAAAAAAAAAGGACAAAAAAAAACTAAAGTATAGAAAAAAGAAGCACCGAAACCACATGAAACTGGAAATATTTGTTATAGAAATTTGTATTCAACGTGACAATAAATTTACAAATGAAATTTTAAAACTACTATTTACACTTTCAATTTAATTTCCCAATGCCATATTGCTCAACTTAATTAATAATTAATTTGGTAAAATCTTTTGCAAGTGACAATAAATTATTTTTGTTTGCACCTTAATAATATCAATTAAATGCTGACGAAAGAGACTCTTATTGCCCGCTTAATTTGTCCTTCAAGTGAGCAATAAAATTAACTATGCCAAACACTTTCCTTATCATGTGGCTCGTCTTTAAACCAAAGTCAATATAAAAAAATATTCAGCTCACGAAAGTCATATAAAGTGGAACATAAAAACGTACATATTGAAAACAACATATTACAAGATTTGTTTGAACAAAATAATCAGCTAAAAAAATTATGGGTCAGTAGAAATTATTTTTAGAAAATTGTTTTCGAGTAGCAATATTTACGAAAAGCCTTTTATTTCCTGATACATTTTTCCAGAAAATGAATAATAAAATTAACTTCGTCAAACATATTTCTTATCATGATATGACTCGTGAGTAAACCAAGGTCAATAAAATATATTCAGCTTTTTAAAGTCAGATAAAGCGGAATATAAAAGTAGACATCAATTCAGAATAACATTTTAGTTTCAACAAAAATTTCGAAGAGAATTTCGAAGATGTCTCCTATTTTTACTACTTTATTTTTCATCATAGTTGCTTCTGCCGCAGTGAACTGTCAACTATTGAGTAAGAAATATTCCATTATTTATTAAATGTTTATTTTTAATTCGTAAATTACTAATTTAACTTTGTTTAATTTTTACACAGTGCCATTCTTGATTCCACCACAAGTCACAGCCTGTGGACCAAATGGAGAAAGTCTTGAATGTGCACCAAAGTGTCAACTGACATGCAAAACTTATAAGTCAAATTGTCTCTGTACAGAAAGCGTAAGTTGATGTTGAAAAATGTCTCAATTGTACAGTTGTGTATGATTCAATTTAAAAGAAAAATTATATGCACACAGACATAATTTATACACGTATATTTGTTTATTTTTTATTTCAGAAGGATGATGTCTGTAAAGCAGGTTGTAAATGTAAACCGGGTTATGTAATAGATGAAGAATCTGGTTTATGTGTTTTACCCAGATATTGCGAAAAAGTTGTACTGAAGAAAAAATCTACCCCCGCAAAGCCAGACCCGAACTGGATACAAAAGTTATAATTTGATAACTTCTATAAAAAAAAAAAAATGAAAGATTTGTTCTTTCTTGTGAATTTATACTCAAAATTAAAATAAACTCACAAATGTGAAAATAAAACTGTTTTGTATCCTTATTACACCTTCTCCCTGTTAGTTAAAATTAATTAACTGAATTAAAAATATTAAAATTGTATTATCAAATTACTATTTGACATGAGGAAATAAAAATGAAATATTGCCTAATTTTTTTCGTGAATATTGCTTAAAGTTTTCTTACCTTAATCTTAAGGAGATAAGAAGACTAGAGGACCAACGAATACCTTGAAAACAAGTATGGAGTCTCTGGAGCAAAAAGAACGTGTACTTAGAGTACTCGACAAATTTCACCTCTTCTGTCGTATAAACCCCGCGTGCATGTACACCAGACAATTACGTGCGTCGTCTCAAGTCACATGAAATACTCCTGTGTACGTACACACAATTTCTGAAACAGGAATGAACAAGATGTAACCAGTAACCACCAATTATTATTCAAACTTTTTGCGATGGAAATTTTGAGCATTCAGATATTTACAAGGGCGAATCCAGAGAAGGGCTTTGGATGGGAAAACTATTAATTACCCTTCCTCTTCACTCTCGTAAACTTCAATTACCTTAACTGAAAATTTCAAATCTGGGCTTGAGGGGGGACAAGTCGCCGTGCCCTTCCCTGGATATTTAGATGTACTCTTAAAAATGTGTAATTAACTTTTGATAATTGTCTCATTAATGATGATTTTTTAATTTTATTATAAAATTTTAATATCAAACACAAGCTAACTTATTTTTCAATTAATAAACTTTAAGCAAGTTTTTGAATTTCTTCATTAAAATCGAATGAAACAATTGGTCGGCGCAATTTGTAGCTAACAAATTCTACCTTTTATTGATAGAGAACCTTTTACCCCTCTTTCAATCGAGGGTTGAGAAAAAGTTTAAAAAAAAAGTAAAATTGATTGGAATTGCTATGAAATGTTACATGAAATTAAATAGTACCATACAGATATAATTTTCAAAAAATATTAAAGATTCTTACAAGAATTTTTTTACAAGAATTTAATGATGGATAATATAAAATTTTCTTTAAATTATTGGTGATCTTTTTAATTAAAGAGGATAAAGAAATTGTTTGGTGTGCGCAAAGGAATGTCAATGACCGGCATATATATATGTACGTTGGCTTGGCCCGACTTTTCGGTGATATCGAACGGTCCCCCCTTCCACAAGAGTTCAACCCCCCTTTCCGCACCCTGTTTCTCGTCAATGTGGTCCCGGAGAACTCTACTTGGTGATGGTGCCCTGATTTCTGCGTTGTCCAATGCGTTGCCAAAATTCGGGGATGATTGATGGCTATTACCCGGACCAACTTTCAGCCCATCTCCATTCTCTACACCAGCATCAGAAGTTAATCACAAAACTGAATGCAGTATAAGATACGTAATGTCGACAATATAGCAACATGTGCATTCATTCCACGATTTCGTTTTGCCTCACAGGAACGTGACTAGGATCCTTTGAACCCGTCTTTTGAGAAAAGGATTAAGGAAGCAATAAAAATTATATAAAAATTTCGCTTTAGATTTTCACAACCTCTCTGCTCAAAAATTAAAACGGAACTGAATTAATTGATTGAGGTATTTTATATGTCCGATATTCAAAACAGACCTAGAATTGAAACTTGACAGACAATTAAAACATGATGCAATTGAATCGTTTCCCGAAAAGAAGCAGGAAAAAGCTGGGTGGAAAAAGAAACCACTGAAAGAGCAGCATGCTGTTCAAACCCTCAATTCAGAAATTATGGACCAAGAAGATGTTCCAGAAAAAGGGAAGAAATATCTGCTGAAGAAGAGTAATGAACAATCCAGTGTGAAAAAATCTTCAGGGAGCTTTAAACTTAAAAGACAGTCTAGAATGCAGGATTCGAAAGGAGCAGAGAAAAGTATTATTTTTCGGCCTAATAAAAAGCCAAAAGGAAGGTTAGAGAACTAAAGAAGAAAGATGATTCATCTGGAGAGAAACAAAAGATTAGTTTTGTATACGTATTATTTCGATACATGATTCTGTTTATATAATAGACCTCCATATCTGCTTATCAAACAGGAGTTGCAGCAACGTACTCAGTACTCACGCTCCTGATTCACAGCCTCTTCACGGTTCTGTTTCCCGTTACCGCAACAACATGCGTGGCTCTTTATTAATGACAATTAACATTCATTGAAATCGACTGATTGGCTACAATCTATAAATGTTGCAAAATAATTCAAGGACTCGTATTTTCAAACCTTCAATTTCATTTTCAAACGCGATATTATGGCAATAATGTTAATATAGACTTTCAGAAGTTGAAAGACACTGTAGGTAAACTGATACCAAAAGTGATTTTTAGAACAATATTGAGAATATGGGAATTTCAATGTTTAATAAATTATTATTTCTTTTATTTCCTTTTATTTATTTTTCTTGATGTCAAAAGGTTTATTTCAATACACTTTTTATTAATTTGCGCCGTTTCCACCAGGGCAGGGATGAATCCGTGAGCAAAGCTCGGGACGCCTATGATGATGTGGTGATGGACGTTCTGGGGGTGGAGTATATTGCGGAATGTTTGCCGGAGACATGTGTGACAAGATCCAATTTCTGTGTTCAGGAACAGCCACGCTCACATACAGATCAGAAGCTCTGTAAAATCCGTCCAAAACCAGAATACCAACCAGACGACCATTGTAAACTAGAGGGTTGGCATTTTCGCCAGGACTGCAAGATTGACTTGAATGAAATGTACAAATAATTTCATTTGTAATGACAGGATCGTCATTATGTCTGTCTCGACAGGCCTGCAGGCTGATTGTAGGCAAACGGATTGTTCGCAATTCATTAGGATCATTTAGTTGCCTGTTAAGAAATAATAATTTTCTTTTAAATTAAAATGAGCAGCTCAATTTTACGGAGAAAAAATT
>JAUEJJ010000004.1:9395750-9412021 GCA_032164275.1 Synergus coniferae
TCTGGAAAATCTAACGCGTCTTCTGTAACAATGCTGTAACTGTTATATAGCGAAACAAAACGATGAGAAACTCCCTTCACATGTATCGTGAAATGTGACAATTTTTTAAACAATTTTTCCTGAAGAGTAAAAAGTTGAGTCGCACCTGACTTAGGAGGTCGACGTCGAATTTTAGCATAAAAAAGTCGAGCAGTTGGCATCTACGCATTTCAACTACCAGCACGACTCACATGTTATCCTCGTAAAAAGATTTACCAGTCTCCGGTTATGTTAGATGCATCATTAAATTGCTAATTACGGTAGGTTAGTTGCATACAAAACGTCACTCTACGCGTCAAAACACGTAGCACGTTGTCTCTGACGTAGATGGATCAAGAACCATATTTTCTAGATATTCCCAAGATAACAAGTTCCGACTGGTTTTTGCCACCTCTAACTCGCTTGTTATAAACGATTTTTAGCAAAGTTCTGATTTTCACGTCTAAAAAAATTTAAAAAACGATGGGAGTCGAAAGAATTGACTCTCTTCCCCGCCAGCTAAAGGGACGAAACTGATTTTGCAACCACCTGTCATCAAATCATCACAAATTCTTACCATCACGATCAACCAATATCTGATAATAAACATTCACTATCTACTTTCCTAAGTACAATTTTTTTGATAATACTACTTCAAGCACCTCAAAAATAGGTTCTATGGAAAAGAAACCATGTACTTCTGAATTTTAAAGATGAGAAACTACCCCTAGCGTACTTCAACGCACTTGCACCCCCAAAAACTATCCCATACGAGAAACGTCATAAAAATCGAATAAATTAGCCAATAGTTAATAAAAATCCTTTCCTGGACACAATTTCTCTCCAACTTAAAAATGTTTATAGTATTATTTGCTTTTACACAAAATCGTGAATTATTTTAATAGAATTATATTAAAAGCCACATCTTTGGCCAGACTGCTTAAAATCGTAACAACATTTTATATTTTGTTGATATATCATTATCAACAGATGCTATGATTTTATCGTTACCTTCAGAATGTCGGTCTTTTACCTGAAGAGCACTTGTAATTCTGCATTCATCATCCGTAATCGATAAATGCTGTTTTTTATTTAAACAACGATTTAAAAATTCGAAGTGAATAACGTATTTGAACCATCTTTTATAAAAGAGCTGAAATTATTTTTATATACAGTTTCTAAAAATCCATCTTGAATTATAAAATTAATTTCTATTTAGATTCTATAAACTCACTTCACAGTTCATACATATATGTAGTTTTTCCAAAATCCTGGAAATACATAGTACTCTATACATATAAATACTCTACTTTTATATTAGTCTAATCGATGATACAGGTGCATCAAATTTCAAAAGAAGCACCTTTCAAGTAATCCGAGACTTGTTTTGAGTTTCCAGTAACACCCTATGTATTTCCATTACTCGTACCGACTTAATGGTCCTCTCTATTTCCATTGTTATTCCATCCATTCTACTTTAGACTAAAAAAAAATTGATTTATTTACTTTTGAAGCACTTTTTAAGCGAATGATAAAGTTTCTTAAATTTTAATTATGTTTCCTACGTTTCATTTTGTTAATAAAATTACATTAAATTCTACACTTAAATCAGCTTAAATTTTCAGCAACATTTGTATAATTCAATCCTCGTGATATTCAAAAATTCTTTATAATGGTCAAAGAGGGGGAAAATTGCATATTTTTAAAAACTTTTCCTATAGAATGTTTTTTACTGACTCTATAGGTTGCTATAGGATAAGAAAACACTCAACACCGACTTCGATACTTTCAGTTTGCCTTGTGCGCTTTACTCGAGCAGGTGTGCTCTGTTTCGATTTTCTGTAGTTCTTACCATGCTAACTTTGCTTTAAACAGTGATCAGTGCATCGAATTTTTTTTAAGTTACAGTGTTTGTGTTAAAATTGAAACTTTAATGATCATCCAATTTTAAGTCGATTTATCTCGAAATATGTGGTATGTAAACAAAAGAATTTTACACAAATTTAAGGGAAGTGATATGTTTGCAACATAAGTTTATCTTGCACACAGTTATGACAACTTGTCGTTTGCAAATTTTACTGACTTAAGTATATAAAAACTTTATTGTTAAATTTAAATGTTTTTTCTTTTTTTTTTTCTTTCTGAGCGCGAAGATAACAGAAACGCGATTTACCAACGTAATGGCATTTCTTTTACCCATACAAGGAAGTGGAACGATGTAATAAAGTTATGAAATTGTCTCCTGTTGCACTCGATCGTATTCTTCTATTTTATTACATAACGCATCACATGAGATAAGAAACATAATAAGTTACAGGAAGAAGTGTGAAATTCGATCATTCTTACTTTCCATTTCTCATGCTTTCAATCATTGAATTAAATCCATTTTGGATGTATGAAAAATATTGAAAATACAGATTTTAAATTTATAATTTGTTCTCTGCAATTGAGTAATTAGTTATAATACACATTAAAATCATTCTGCAAAAAAGATATTACACGGTTATTTAACTTCTTTTTGACTGAGTAAAAATATTTAATACAATGAAGTATTATAAATGCAAGTATAAGCACCTTTTTGTTTTTTTTAAAGATCATGAAGGAGGTGTCCATTTTCCCACGATACTAATCAGCAGACAGAGCATGCCGAGACAAAAAGATGATCAGAATCCATTCTCGGCTTGACTCTCAGTTCAGGCATAATTTTAAAATTGCATTTTCTTCGCTAAATTTAATTACATGCCAAGATCTATGAAAATTAACAAACAATTTCTTGGTCTCGTTGTTTATTGGTCCACAGCTCTTCGAGGATTCTGGCCGTGATCTCTTTTGTTTGAGGAATTCATTCTTCGAAGATAGAAAATGTATTCTCTTCAAGTATATAATTTACATATGTAAATTATTGATTGAATATAGAATAATCTATCGCCGAAAGTAGTTTCATGACTCCATAGATAAGTATATTATAGGCGAGTAAAATGAAGAGATTTTTTACGTTACTTTTAATGTATAAAATAAAATTTTTAAATACTTTAGGAAGCAAACTTTCCAACTGAAAGATTTTAAAAGACACGCTTTGTTTTTTCCAGAAATTGCCAACTAAGCTTATATTAAAGACTCCATCAATAGCCCTGCGGTTTCTGCAGAAAAAATTATAAAGAAATGAAAGAATTACGTTATGCAAGATGTTTTGAAAAAAAACTCGTTATTGATGTTCAATGTTCATAAATCATATATGTATTACAGAGGAAAGTCTTTCTGTGACTAATAAATTAATCTTCACGGTTTTTGTGATTACAACATAGAAGTTTCTTCCGGTTTACCCTATTCAACTCGTTTAAAAAGCCCTTTTCTCATTTTACTTCCTCACAAACGAGATAAAATTTGTAGAAAACAAACGATTTCCGCCGAAGACTCAATTGTGAATTGCAGGGAATTTCGAAGGGGTCGAGGTGCGTGACGTCATTTCCCACACCTGCCATGCGTGTATCCGAAAGATAGTAGCATGCGGGGGTACTGACATAGACTGCCAAGCCATGCCGGCTGTCATTCGCTTCACCCCGTCAAAGGAATCGTTGCGTGACGACCTCCCTTGCCTCTGGACTCTGCATATGAGTCAAAGGCAATAAAAATATCCATATATGTGTGCACTGTGCAAGCATGTGTGACGCTTTTTATCTCTTACATTCACCTTCTGCGAATATAACACACGCACGCGCTGATTATACGGGGTGCCTTCGGAAATCGTGCGCACTTCCCGTTAATGTAAATATCTAGTGTTTTCATACTGTCCTCAATTTCTCGCAATCTCAAATAGGGGCGCGTTCCATTTTTTTAGTTTTATTAAAAATTCCACGACTTTCATATTCAAAATTCTACGACTTTCATCATCATATAAACCGTATTGGGTTTTAACTTTAAACTTTAAAAGATCATTTTCAAACTTTCAATTGATGATTGATGAATTCAATTGATGAAACTGAAGTTGAAGTTATAAATTCGAATAAGACTGACCAATTCATAAATTTTCAGAATATTTCTATTTTTTATCTAATAATAGGAGTGATTTTACGGTTTCTGGTTAGATTTTTCTGGGAGGGTATTTTTGATCGACCCACTGCTCTTTTCTAACGAGTTGGAATGAGTTCAGCAAGAGTGAGTTTCCAGTTCTGACACATCTCTGAAAATTCGACACCTCGCTTAATAAAGTTCCAGAAGTTAGTACTCGACTAACAGCCAAATGCACGCAAACCTCCAACAGGCTTAAATCGATTCTTTAAATTCCCCTAATTGTCATAAGATTTAATTTAAATCGTTACAACAAATATTTACTGTTTCATTATTTAATAGACCATCACTGTTGACTATTTCTGTTATGAGGCGTTAAATCTCATCAAGATGAGTCGGTTGTAGGTTGTATATTATACAATTAGAGGAGATAAAATAAAACAGATGAGTTATGGGGTATTTGTGGGTCTAACTGTAATTTTTTTCACCTAGAAGTATAAAAGCATAAAAAGCCTTAGGGGGGTAATGAAATTCAGCAATAAGATCGCATTTCAAAAAGGAGGTGTACGACTTAGGAGCGTGGCCGACACAGTTGGTTGTTAAGGAGAGCAATTGTTCTACAAAGTGCCGGCGTGTTTAGATTATTAACATTATTACAGATAAGTGTCAGAACGTTTGAATTATGAACAGTTCAGACTTAAAGATCTGAATCTGAATCTGATTCACAACTTGAATTACATTTTAAGACGATTCAATCTCACGCATCAGTCTAATTGCTTAAGTGAACATCATTTTTGATTTTCCCATCTCGTAAAACTCAAAAAAGGTGTACTTGTGACCCTAGCAGTTCAAGGTTGCTTTTATTTTATAAATTTGAAAAAAATGTTGAATATATTTTACAATCTCACACGGTTATCTGGTTTCCGGGCGTCGGCCTTGCCAACGACTGACCACGGCCTCCGGCCGGATGCACTCGTTCACAACGTAGGTACATACCACCGAAGAAACCACCACCAACATCACAACGATTACAACCGCGAAACAGCGACTGAAGTTTAATGAGCATCGACCAAGTAGTTCGACGAACTGCGCACTTGTAATTCACCCGCACGCAAAGTAAAATATCATGTCTATATCATAAGGGTAAATTATTTTTAAATCTCGATGACCCAAAGAACCCAGAAGCTCCTGAAATCCCTCAAAATCCTTTGAAATTCAGAGGTGGAGTGGAATTTCAAGAAAGTGTACTCTCAGAAGTGCACAGATAAATATTCGTCTTTCACTTCCTCTTCCCCGGTTTTTATTTTCATGTAAAAAGTCTCTGGCCATTGGAAAGTATAATTGGTTCGACATCATTCAAATCAGTCTTGATCGCGATGTTAGAGCAAGAAACTGACAAATGAGAGAAAAGGGACAAAAACGCACTTTACACATTGTCATCAGCAACTTGTTTGTCCGGTAGAAAACAGGAGAAACTTGAAATCAATGTAGAATCAGGATCGATATAGTACAACTGCTTTTTTAGCGATTAGAAAAGAGCTTGAAAGTATGGTAGACTAATAAGTAAGAACATCAATTTTCTTATCCTCGGATATCAAAAACATGTCTATAGACAATAAATAATTATTGATAATACGAAATTTTTGTAATACCCAAGAAAACCTTGTTACACGTATGTGTATTGTCAATACTATTGTATGAGAATCTTCCGACTCGCTTTCACTCATACAAGAGGTATAATTATTTTCGTGGTCAGTGAGCGACACTCTTGACATTGCACGACAAGTTATTTCTTGAAGAGAAAGCTTTACATGGTGCCAAAGAACTTTGCAAATTAAGCATCTGGCACGTGACGTTCACTAAAACGAAAAAATATAGGTAAAACGGTCAATTTACCTCTCTCAGGTGTCTACTAATTTACCTTTTGAACTAATCAAAATTGAAGATGATTTTATGGAGGAAATACAAAAAAACATTGTAAATAAATCTTAGATTTCGTATGTAGGTTCAATGAAACGGTTTCCATTAATTGAAAGAGTACATGACATAATAAGCGTGTTAATTACGTGATAATGTCTTATTAACATAGTAGGGTAATCGTCACGCTAGTTGAGCATAGATTATTATAGCAGAACAATTAAAATCATCTATCAAGTATCACCTAATTGCTTCAAATTAATAACTAAAGCCCTTATTAAATTTCTGTGTTGAACATGCAACAGACTTCTGAAAAATAAAATTGAATAGATTCGAATTCACACAATGAAAGGTTTTCTCGTAGTTATTTCGCTTTTCTCCTTTCAGAATATTGTACACATCAGTTTGGGCCTGGGAAGTGGGAAATCAAGATTCTCTTCTCCGCTAATCATCTTGTAATGAAGAGGCCATGAAGAAAGTAAAATAAAAGAAAAAATAAGATAAAAATAGGAAAATAAGGACCTGAGATGCAGATAGATCGAGCTAGAGCGTGAAAGTGAAACATTCCCGGAAATAAAAAGTATATCTAACAATAATTCTTCATGAAAGAGGAAACGCAACCATCGGGACAAGGAGGTGCCGAAAAAAGAAATTATGTCAACGACTGAACGGGTGTTTCACCTAATATGACCCTGAAGACGATACCGAGAGGTATACCTTGGATCTGTGGTTCTTTCCAGGCTCGGTTTCAGACAAGATGCTTTGTTCTCTTTCTGTTGGCGAGTTTTTTACCGTCCTCGATTGCAAGAAACAATCCTCCACGGTTCCTCACCGATGGCCAGACGGAAATCATCCTCAGGCTCAAGGAAGGACCAAAAACACCTGTTGGTAAGGTCACTTTGGCTATTTACAACTCAAAAGGCTCAAAAGGCTCTCAAAAGGCTCAAATATAATAAAAAGTTCTGAATCTATTATTTCAAACTGAATAAAATTAACATAAAATTCATAAATACAAATTTCCTAGAAAGTTTCTTTCAATCCGAGACGAACAGTCTACTATGTAAACAATTATAGTTTCATAACATAACTACTACCGTAAATAGGAAATCATTCTCTGTAATAATTCGTGCAATAAATGATAATATTTATTCTGAAAACTCTTTGCGTCATTATAATGTTATATCTTGCAGTGGGTAGATTTCGTATTATTTTAATAACCATTTTTCTTCACAGGAAGTCTAATTCACAGATTACGAGGAGTGGATCCAGACGGGGACGTGTTGATTTTTGGCGTCAGAAATCAACCCGGTAGCGATGTCATAAGGGTCGAAAATTTCAACCCTAATGAAGCAAACATTTATCTCAATAAGCCACTAGATCGAGAGGTACATTTTATTTAAATCATTCTTTTCTTTAAGTAAAAAATTATTTCAGTTTTCAAAAATGAAAACCTGCTCTTCTTTTTCTTTGTGTCTCATAATCTTGACAGGGAGAAAATAAGAACTCCCATTTTCTGGTAAATTCGCGTGACCCTAAGTATCTCGATCGTCCACTAATTACGAAATGCGATAATAAAAAAGATCGTTTTCTTCTGCTGTGAACTTCGATTTCGAACCGCTAAGACTCCATCTATTGTAGCGTAAAAGGCACCGCGTCCGTTCAGCTTCGTTTACGCATCACGAACTTTACGCCTCGCCAATCATTGTCCTGGCTACCAATCAAATCGGACAATCGGTTTCATGCCACAGTACGTAATGATCTAAAGGTAATATCAAGAGCAGCGTTCATCTTTTCATAACTGTTTTACGACATTAAACTTACTTTACAGTTAGAAACGTTTTTATATTTCCTTATATTATATAGCTATTATTTCGATATCCTTCTTAAAATTCTTTATTTCATATTTATTTACGGATCCTTTGTTGAAGTCTTGATAATCTCTAGCTCACTTGATGATAATAACCAAGAATTTAATTTAATTTGGTAATTATCTAGAATGAAAGTAATTCTGCGATGAAAGGGTATAATTTTTCATTACAGAAATTCGAAACATTCTGCAGCCAATAATCGTGATTGACACAATGTCTCAATGCCCACCGATTTCGAAACTAATAACTCCTAATTTAACGGTTAATTTAACTATAAAATTTCTTCGGTAATTTAAACTCTGATTAGATACCAGAATTGCCGTAAAATAAGTGATTAAAGAATTCCACTATTAATTTATTTATTTCATCATGCTACATTTTTGGTGTTTATAAAATAGAATAGAGAGAGAGAGAGATGTCTATCATTTACGCTTCCGTAATTAAGTAACTTGGTCATCGACACGTTTTGCATACACTTTTGAGTTCAGCGAAGTGATACACACATTATATTCTTGAGACCAAGTTAAATATACCAAATCGAGGTCACACCTTTTAAACGATGGTCAAGATTATGTTCATGGATTGAAGATCACGAAGAAAAATGAATTTTTTAAACCTTGTTTACTGTTTATCCTACAATTATATTCTATTCACTGAGCAAAATATACAATTTCAGACTCAAGATGAATACGCCCTGGTCTTGACACTAACGGATGGAAAACTGGGAGAAGGAAATTTCATAACCCAGAGTCTTCTTTTGCTGGTGGAAGATATTAATGACAATATTCCAATTTTTCGACCACATCCGACCACCTTGACAGTTAGAGAAAATTCAGGTCCTGGAGTACTGACAACTGTGGAAGCAACTGATGCTGATGAAGGTGCTCATGGCCAGGTCGTTTATTATATTCAAGAATTGGATGGAGACAACGATATGTTTTCAATCACAACTGTCAATGGGAAAGGAGTTATTCGACTTATTGGATCCTTGGATTACGAAAGAAAATATCTCTATCAATTGAGAGTCCTTGCAGTCGACCGAGCAATCAATGAAAAGGTAAATGAAAACGTTTCTCAACATTTAAAATTGTTTTTCCAGGTTCAAAGGATATATCTTTCAATTTTTTGAATCTTAGGTGAATACAGGAACAACAGCGATTCTTGTAAAAGTTCAAGATGTGGAGGACCAACCACCAGAATTTGTAGCCATGACTCCAGTTGCGAGAATCAGTGAAAATGCCAAAATTGGAACGCCTGTTCTCCATGGTATGACATATTTATTATCAATCAAATTTCGAATTTTAAATGAAAAATAATGAACTAAAAAAAGGTTTGATTCATCTTTAGTTCGTGCAATCGATGGAGACAAGGGTATAAATAACAAAGTGACGTATAGCATTACTCAGGGGCCAAAACACTTGTTTGATATCGAGCCTACTTCCGGATTGGTTTTCACCATAGCACAACTGGATCGAGAAGCTCAAGAAAATAGTGATGGTACTTTCATCCTGGAAATTACAGTAAAGGAAGTGTCTCGTTTAGTACCCGCTCCTTCAGTCTCTACGGAAGTGACTGTCATTCTTACTGACGTTAACGACGAAACTCCCACTTTTCGAAGCCCTCGGTATATTGCTGAAATAAACGAAAATGCCCCACAAAACACTCCTGTCAATTTTATTGGCGATGCCATCCCCGAAATTTACGATCATGATCTGGTAGAGTACATTTTACTATCATATTTTAACTCGAAAAATAAAATCTTTTATAGAGGAAGTGAAATATTTTGAAATAAAATTTTCTGTTAGGAAAATAGAGAAGAAGAAAACTTCAATTATCTTTTTTCAGGGGACGAATGGAACTTTCGGAATGTTCATCGAGGGTGACAACGGAATTTTTGACGTAACTCCCTCGCGTGGAATCAATGAAGCATCATTTTTAATTCGAGTTAGAAATCCGGAAAAACTGGACTTTGAGGAACGATCTGGTAAATTATAATGAAAAGAATAAACCGAAGAGATAAAAAAGTTAATAAGTCGTACTGATTTAATGATATTAAATTTAATATTTAATTACAGTTGTCAATTTTACATTAATTGCCAAAGAAATTGTAACTGCTGCTGCAAAATACAGTGCCGTTCCAGTTACTGTTTATATCAAGGATCAGAATGATAATTATCCTGAATTTACTCAAAATACTTACGAAGTTACAATACCCGAAAATTGCGAAGTTGATTCGACACTTGCTTGGGTTCAAGCGTTAGACGAAGACAGTGGAAATTTTGGCACTCAGGGTATCAGGTACACAAATTTAGGAGGCAGCATTGCTCATGTGTAAGTTTGATGATAGAAAAAAAGAGATAAAAGACGTTTGAATCTGTTTTTATGAATCTAGTATTTTTATGAAAATCTAATGTAAAATTTGAATCAATTTGAATATTTCAGATTAACTTTGAACCCTCTGAGTGGGGTAATTACAGTGAAGGAAACTGGTCCAAGTTTTGATCGAGAATTAATATCTCGACACTATTTGACTGTGGAGGCTCGAGACGATCTTGGAAAAGGAAATCGAAACACAGCTCAACTTATCGTTAATATTCTCGACGTCAATGATAATCCTCCGGTTTTTTTACAAAATAAGTACGAAGCTGTGCTTCGAGAAAATGAGGAACAATTTGAAGCTCCTTTAATGGTTGAAGCTTTCGACATCGACTTAAATGGTAAATTTTTAATTCTTTTTTCATCTTTTTATCTTCTTTATATCTTTCTTATCATTTCTTTTCTCTTAATTATTCACATTAAAAATTTCTAGGTACTAAAAATAGTGAAATAGTCTATTCTATCGTAAGCAGTGAATATTCTCGAAATTTTACGATCGACTCGACTCGTGGAATAATATCACCAGCCAGTCCCATGGATTTTGAAAAACTTCCAGTCAGTCAAGGTCACCCGGAAATGTCGATTCGCCCCCTAAGATTGACTGTAAGAGCAAAAGATATGGGATCCCCAAGTTTGAGTTCCGACGTTCCATTGATAATTTATTTAAAAGATGTCAATGATAATGCACCAGGATTTGAAAGATCTGTTTATAAAAGAAATATTCCTGAAGATCTTCCTGGAGCCACAACGGTCTTGCAAGTAAGATCAATCTACACTTTTTGCTTTTTAGTTCAGGCGTAAATCATTTAAAAATTCAAAAACCTGTTTTTCTCTTTTCTACCAAATCTAAATGGGGAAATTAATATTTTAGGTGAAAGCCTGGGACAAGGACTTGTCGTCCCCAAACAACAAACTAGTATATCGGATTCAAAGTGGAGCTGGAGATAAATTCGTAATCGGCCCGGAAACTGGGATAATCAAAGTTGCTCCAGGTTCGAACTTGGATCCGGATTTGACTTCACCCAAGACGACTCGGTATACCCTAAGTGTAGTAGCCATAGACAGTGGAACTGAAGTTCAACGAACTGCTGAAGTAGTTGTCAATATCTCGATTATTGACGTGAATAATAAATCACCAGTCTTCATCGATCCTGGCACTGTTACCATCAGAGAAAACACTCAGGTGCGAAAAATATGAAAAATAATGGGCTTTAATCATGGGTATTTAATAAAGAAACATTTACCCTAATGATCGAGGTAAAATAAAATAATTGAATTTCGATTTTAAGGTCGGAGCCTACGTCCACCGAGTTGTGGCGAACGATCCAGACATTGCACCGATTTTGCGGTATCGAATCGATCCGAACTCATCTGAAGCTAGAAACGAGGAAGGAACACTGATACGTGTTCAAGAATATGATTACCTGGCAGCTCTGGAGTTGAATGCCCTGGACGGGTTGCTCAAAGTGTTGCGATTATTGGACAGGGAGAGGGTCGAGACCATAAAACTTGGACTCGTTGTTGAAGATTTGGCTGCTGTAAATGGCATTCAATCAGCATCTGGTATTGACTAAAAACACTTTGTTCGACATTACTGTTTAAAATAATTTCTTGGAAGTGATAAAAAAATCTACGTTGAGCTGAGATTGCAAAGTAAAGTTATAAAATGACATTCATTCATTGATATTTGAAATTAATAACTGTACATGTATTCTTTTTAGCTGTTTTGAATATCATAATCGAGGATGAGAATGACAACAACCCCAGATTTCGAAGGCCGTTTTACAGAAGATCTGTGACGGAAAATAGTAAAAATGGTGTGCATATTGCAAGTATCGTAGCAGATGATGCTGATAAAAATCGCACAATAACATATTCTCTAGAAAGTCCTCGAGAGTTGACGGAATTAGTGGAATTAGATTCAGAAACTGGAGAGATGATAGTTGCTAATAAAATAGATAGAGAGCAGTATTCGTGGTTGAATCTGACAGTGAGGGCCACTGATTCTGGAATACCATCAAGGTATTTTTATTCAATAAAACATTAATTACACATCTGCAGACAATAAAACATAAAGTGTTTGACTTAATCCAAATAATGTTATACTAGATCAAGTCTGGTAGAAGTTTATATCCAAGTATTGGACGAAAATGACAATAATCCATATTTTATCGTGGATATCCACAACGTCACAGTTATGGAAAATGCAAAAGTTGGAACCGAAATAGCAATCATAATGGCAAGAGACGCTGATAGTGATGATTATGGAAAAATCACGTACCTTCTAGATCGAATGTCTGCTCAAGTAATAATTGTTTCCCTTTGGAAAATTAATTCTCCAGCATTGTTTAACTTAAAAACAATACCATTATAATTATATAAATTAAAAATTGAATATATTATTATCTTAGGGAAAGTTTGCCATCCATCCGGAAAGTGGCGCCTTGACCGTTGCAGACACGCTTGACTGGGAAGCAAAGAGCAATTATGTCCTTGTGATTGAAGCTTGGGACAATTACCAATTTGGATACACGTCAGGTGAATCTAGGAATGCTTTCAAGCAGATCGAGTAAGTTCCGGTTAAGCTTGCGCAACGTTTCCATAATTTGTAATATTTTTTACTGAATATGTAATATTTTTTCAGAGTCATTGTTATCGATGTTAACGACAACACGCCGAAGATAGAGATACCAAAAGGATGCACCAGCATTTCCGAATTTCATGATATTCGAGAAAATATTGCTGTCATTAAAGTTAAGGATGCAGACAACCCCATGACACCAAATGGGAGAGTAACGATCAAAATACTCAGAGGCAATGAATTAGGTAGATTTTTTATAGATGTTAGAGGGATAATTAAATTGGATTCTAAAATCTAATTCCTATCAAATACATATTTTTTATACTTCCAGGCCTTTTTATCTTGGAACAAATCGACTACTGGACTGCAAGAATAAAAGCAGCTAAACCACTTCGAGGGAAATTTGGAAATTACTCATTACATCTTGAAGCTAGTGACCTTGGAGTTCCTGCAAATGTGGATAATGCTCTTTTAGATATTTGTGTCACTGATTATAACGACAATCCGCCAGTTTTTATCAGTCCTCAACATAATACCACAATACGAGTACCTGAGGTAAAAATATTAAAAGAGTAAAAATATTTTAATATTTTTCTTAAATAGTAGAGGATTATAAGTTGGAAATATCTGTGGTTTAGAATGCTACTGTGGGTTCAACCATAATTCGAGTTGAGGCTCAAGATGCTGATACTGGACCAAACGGGGATGTTCACTTTCGATTAAAACAGGATTTAGCTGGTCACTGGAGAACATTCCGAATTGATGAAAAAACTGGGGTCATTTCTTTAAAGCTTCCCTTGGATCGAGAAACTCAAAAATTATACGAGGTGAATTTCCACAAGTTCTTTTTTTTAACTTAATACAGTTTAACTTTAATTTAAATTAAATTTTTTAACTTTTAATATTTTTGCACAGATTCGAATTGAAGCTTATGATTTGGGGAAGCCAACACCACTGAGTTCCGATTTAGATTTAATAATCTACGTCAAAAATATTAATGACTATGAGCCACAATTTTTGGTCGATTTTTTCAAAGTCAATTTCACAGAGGAAAAATTGCCTGGACTGGAGAAAGTAATTCTTCCAGATACGATCGACAGAGATGAAGTCGATGATCTTGATGATCCTCCTACTCAAGTTTGTTATTTTATTGTTGGTGGAAACGATGATGGGCTTTTTAGTTTGGAAATGAAATCACATGAACTTAGCGTGAGTTTTATTAAAATTCTAAGTGTAAATAGAGTAACAAACAATTTCAAATAAAAAATCATTTCAGGTTTCGAAATCACTCGATAGGGAAAAACAAGAAGAGCACGTGCTTTTAATAAAGGCTTCAGAAGACTGTGACACCATTCCTGAACATCAGAATTCTTTTAACAAAAGTGATGACACTCTTCTCCAAGTTATTGTCACTGTTACTGACATTAATGACAACCCACCGAAATTTATTAGCAAAGTTTTCACGGGGGGAGTCACAACTGAAGCTGATTTTGGGACTCAGTTTATGTTTGTTAAAGTAAGTGAAAAATGATTTTATTCGCATGATTTAATAAACTTTTATATATTTTGTATATTTAAGATTGAAAACTTTACAGGCAATAGATTCGGATGCAGGAGAAAATGCTATCGTGAATTATTACCAAATTGGAAAGATCCAAATGACTCTGACAGAGGGTTTAGATGATGTACGACTTCAACCTTTTCTGGTTGACAGACTCACTGGTGCAGTGAGTTTGAACTTTGATCCACAACGAGGGATGAAGGGTTATTTTGATTTCATGGTTCGTTCAAGTAAACTATAATCCCCTATTCAAGAATTAATTTTTAGGATGAAAATTTTCCTTTAATATTTAACTTCAATATATGAATGAAAATTAATATTATTTATCAGGTTTTGGCGAATGATTCTTATGGATTACAAGACATGGCCAGAGTATTTATCTATCTACTTCGAGAAGATCAGAGAGTCAGATTTGTTCTAAGACAACATCCTCCTGAAGTTCGAAACCGAATTGAAACTTTCAGAGAGTGAGTTTTTATTTTGGAATTAAAAAATTAAATCCCTACAATATATTATTAATTTAACTATTTATAGACAGAGAAAATAAATACCAGAAGTAAAAAATGAAATGATTTTTTAGAATTCTGGGAAATGTTACCGGTGCCATTGTGAATGTGGACGAATACAAAATTCACGAAAACCAAGACGGTTCAGTGGATAGAACCAGGACTGATTTATATCTTCATTTAGTCAATCGACAGGATAATTCAATTTTGGAAGTCTCCGAGGTTTTGGAACTGATAGATCGAAATATCGAAAAATTGGATAATCTTTTCAAAGAATTTAATGTTCTTGATACTCAGCCTGCTCAAGCCCTGCCAATTATTCAATATGAACAAGCTGGAACTACTTTTTGGCTGTTGGCTATGACACTTTTTCTGGGGGCACTTTTGATACTCTGCATTGCCCTCTGCCTTTCCCAAAGAGCTTCTTTCCAACGAAAACTCAAAGCTGCTAATGCGACTCCCTTTGGTAATTAAACAAAAAATTAATTAATTAATTAATTAATTAATTACGATTACAAGTTTAATCAGATTGTTTTAATTATCTAATTATGTCTTCCAAAAACAGGAGCAACTGATTCTGAATTTATAAGAGGACCTGGAAGAGTTCCAAATACAAATAAACACAGTGTGGAAGGTTCAAATCCAATTTGGATGCACGCTTATGAAAATGAATGGTTCAAAAGTGACGAATCCTTCAGGTAAAAAGCGCGAGGCTTTTTTAATTTTGTTTGCCCAAAAATTGAATAAAAATTACATTTAAATAAAATTATAATATATTTTTTTCTAGTCACGAATCTGAGAGAGATTCTTTGGACGAAAATGCTTTGAACAACGAAGAAATCATCAACGAATGTAATACCAACGAACGATCCACTGAAGATAAACCTTATTATATTCAACCAAGGGTTGCTTCGATTTCTAGGTTTGTTATCCAATCCACTATATTTAAATTATTTTGATTAATTCATATATAGATAATTTTATTCTGATGTAAATTTATTTTTCAATTTTTAGTAGTATGGAGAGCAGTACCGAAGAAGGAAATGAATCACCCGTCTCTCGAGCTCAAAATGTGGTACCAAACAATCCTTTAGCCAAAAAGATTGAAACAACAGAACTGTAAGCCATTTTTGAAGAAAAGAAGCTTTGTAAATAGCACCGATTATTGACTATGTAATATTTATTTATCTGTAAAACTCAATGAAGCGTAGAATTAATTTGGGAGCAGATTTTTAAATCAGTAAGAATATTTATTTTATTCTTAAATGAATATTTTAATTTTATGTATTAGAAAAGATTATTTTTTTAAACTGAATGTTTGTTTTTATTGGAATAAAAATCTGAATCTCGAAGTATATATGATCCGATTTGATACGATCTCTACCCCATTTAATATTTTCCAGTTTGCGCTTTTAAAATAAAGTCATTTCAGTTTT
>JAUEJJ010000004.1:9458313-9494818 GCA_032164275.1 Synergus coniferae
CATTTGTTTGAACGATAGCTCTAAAAAAAATTCGTGAAAATGGTGTTTTTTTTTACCCGTTAGACCCTACTCCCCCCTTAAATCAGTAAAAAGTAGTATATATGTATCTATTTTAGAGCTGGGATCAGTGTTCTCAGATCAAGCTATGAATTTACCCCCTCCACAACTACTATTTTATCGAAAAAAAGTAATTTAATAAATATAGTGTGGGAAAATTATCTTATATAATTCAAGAAAACACTTTAAGAGAGTAATAATTTCAAAAGCTTGCCAAATTATATTTGACAAATTGCTTTTTTCGAAAAAATAGTGGATGTGGAGAGGGTAAATTCCTAGCGAGATTTGAGAACACTGGCTGGGATTATCGGTCAATTGTTTTACATTAAAAATTATAGTATGAAGTTATCATGAGTTTTAAATATTGATTCATTTGATTTAAAAATGATTCTGTGTAAAAGAAATTTGTATTGTCTGTTATTATTTTTAGTTGGGACAATATTTTTGGATAAAATAGAATTGGGATAAAATATTTTGTTCATTTGAACGTTCAAAACTTGTAGCACCTAAATAATAACTGTCTTGGTTCTTATCTTCTCGTGCACAACTAACGAAAGGTTTCTATTATCAATACTTTGTATTATCACTTGCATTTATTATTGAAAATGAAGTATAAAAGACCCGTTTCTCGAGTTTTTTTTATAGTCAACATGTCGTCTTGTTCGCTCCTAATTCTTTTTAACGTATTTCTACTGTTTGACATGACATTATGTAAAAAATCTGACGAAAATATTTCAGGTCCTGAACAATTGTTCATGGAAGTGAAACCGGAAAGTGGGACAAATGAAAATAAAATTTTCCAACTGATATTCCCTGGTGAGAGCGATAATAATTGTTTCAACATTAGAGAGATCTTTTTTTTGGAAATTAGATCCAAGAGTGAATTAAAAATTATTTTTAAGGGACACGATGGTGTGGAGATGGAGATACAGCAAAAGTTAAAGAACAACTTGGATTTTTTAATGCAACGGATGCTTGTTGCAGAAAACACGATCTTTGTCCTGATGTAATATTTTCAGGGGAAACAAAACATGGGCTTTCTAATGACGGTTTCTTCTCGAGGTAAAAATATATTTCTTAAATGTGAATATATGAATAATATAAATAAAATGGTAAAAAATAATTTAAATTTACAGAGTTAATTGTTCTTGCGATAAAAAATTCTACAAATGTTTGTCATCTATTTGTTTACCCCTTGCTGCCAGTTTTGGAATAACATATTTCGATATTTTGAGACCAAGTTGTTTTACATACGATTATCCCGTCACTTGCACTCAAAAAGAAAGGTATGTATGCAATATTTTCTAATGCTTCTTTTTAGAATTTAAATTGATAACAATTACTTGTTTACAGTAATTTATTTTTCGGCGAGAGATGTCTAAAAGAAGAGCTTGATACGACCAAACCTAAATCTTGGCACTGGAGAGAAACACAAAAATTTGACCTCTCAGGAACCTCTGAACACCTTGCAGAATGTTTTAAAAATGTTACTCTAGAAGCAATGGAAACTGTTGAGGAAAACTTTTCACAGCTTCTTGACGAATACGGAATATCATTGGATAACATATGTTCCTCATTAGATCCGGACTCTTGGTTCCGACAGTTTTGCTCAAAAAATGCTACCAAGTGAATTTAAACTTCAATTTAAGTCTATGTTGTAAAAGAGTAAACAAATCCCATAGAGTATAAATCAGCTATTTATATAATAAGCGCTTTTTATAATATACTTCCTATCTGAAACTTTAATCTCTTCCTCTCCTCTCTCTTCCCTCGGCAATCCCGACCCCTCGACTAAACAAAATAAATTCTGATAGATTGAGCCACGACTTAACTTCCTCAATATTATCATTGTTCTTCTAATACTCTTTATTACAGCAATAGGCATGAAGGCACCGGAAGCGGATATTTAAATATACAGAAAATTTGTGAAAAAAATCTCCGATATTTTCTGAAATCTGGTGCACATTGCAGGAAACTGAATGAAATAAAAAACGGGGCAAGTGGGTTGGAAAAACGAGAAAAAAACTGACAATAATCATCCTCACAGAGTACCGACATTACATCCGTTTTCATCGTCCTTCCACAAAAGCCTTTCTTTACCTTACAGTAATTACTGCGACGATACTTTCAGTCGATCTTTCATTCGCCTCAGCAGTTTTTAAGACAATGAGTTTCCTTCGCGAAATCAGAATTCCTTCCCTGCTCAACTAATTTGCTGTTTCGCATTTCTGCAGTTCCACTTATTCATTTTTCATTTTGTAATTAATACAGGACTGAAAGCTGATTCTTCATCCAAAAGTAATATACTACTAAACAACGTTTTTTTCTATTTTTTGCAGAATGAAATCTCAGCATCGATTGCCTGCCTCGAGTGGATCAGAATACGAAAACCAAATGGAACAGTGAGTAGAATTTGATAATCCACACTTTATTTCTACGTAGAATCGGGATCAATTGCAATGGTAAAAAAAAAGTGGCGAATTTGTCCGTGTCATTGGTAGACAGCTTAGGAAAAGAAACTGGGCCAGCTGCTCGAGCGAATACTTCACAAGGGTTTCCTGCTTTTTATATAGCAGCACTCGGTTTGCATGCTTTTGTCGAGCGTTACTTGCTTTTTAACTAAATACGGAACCTTTTTAATAAAAATCGTTGATGACTCTGCTTTTTTCAATTTCTCTGTATTGTCTCACATACACTTTATATTTTAACCAACTCTGGCTTTAATTAACATCCGCCGCTAACAGATTTTTATATATATAATGAAATACTGAAATTAAAATTGCACCATCTCAAAAACTATGAAAATAGACTTTCAAGGGAAAATCTCTTTCAAGAATGTAATGAATTTTCGATCATGCGAAACGAATAAAGTTTTATGAGTATTTATTTTCCAACTGAATAAGTATTTTTATTAGCTGATTTTTGTGGACATAGCGACTGTACTGGCAGATACAAATATCCATAAAACTTGCGGTTTTCATTACTTTATGTTTGGTTATCGGACAAATACTCTGAAATAATCACTCGTCCATTAATATCGCAGAAATGCGAGCGAGCATAACGGACTCTGTAAAATTAATTAACTGTCAGTAAAAATAAAATTGGATTGTAAAGTTCTCCATGAAGTCTATACCTATCGGCCATTCTCTTTAATAATTTTATTATTTATATTAAAATTCGCAGAGAAATATGCGTATAATAATCGGCAAATTGACTGAAATAAAATTATTTTAAAAGCAAAGGTTCGTTGATGCTGAAATATTGAATATATAATATACATACATGTATTTATCGATCAATGTCCATAAAATATGTCTGTATTTCAATTAAGGGAAACTTTTCAATTAACGATGTTGAATTTAACTAGATTCATAGACCCTAGGATATATTCTGAAGAGCTGAGAATGAGAATGAAGTTTCAGTTAATTTTTGAACAGAAAAGATGCAGTCTGTAATTAATTATTCTCCCAAACAGATGGCGAAGACTGCTTTAAATTCTGAATTCAGCTTAAAACTTAGTGAAGTGAATCAGATTATTTCCCTAGTTCCTGTAAGATTTCGCATACTTGGAACTTTTCTATCAGAATTGAAAATTTACTGTCCTGGAGGTCAATCGTGCAACTTACCGACTTCCCCACTATTCTTAAATTTTCGCAGCATGATACATTTGCGAAGTTTTAAACCTCAACGATGAGATTCGAAGTATAAAAAAATTGATAACCTCATGAAAAATGAAATGCGTTACCAAATTTTCCGAGGAAAAACGACAAGTCGAAATAAACTTTCTAAACCTCATGGGAAATTGGGAAAATGGGAAAGTTTCATGATTGAGCCCCTGAAGAGACACTTGAAATGTTTCGTAAAAAATCTTCAAGAACTGATTTTTTCCACATCGACAACTGATTCTACAACTGGAAGTGTACAGCGTGAATTTCGAATGGATTCGGTCAAGCTTCCGAAATAAAAATGCAGACAGAAGATTTCCAATTTTCATAGTTGCCTCTTGAAGAAAACTTGGAACCCGAGGAACTTTCTTTGCAGACAACATCAGGCATCAGTGAGTGAAGGAAAAGAAAAAAGAAGAAGAAAAAAGAAGAAAAAAGTAAAAAAGTAAAAGACACAGTGAAGGAGAAGAGAGAGCCGGACATTGCTCAAAACTTGTGACCATTACGTGAGTGGCGGATCATCTCTCTCGGTCTCCTTTCGAGGCAAACTGAAAGGGAATCCTCGCCTGGTATCGCCAACAGAATCGTGGTCCCACGCGTAACAACCGCAAAAGTTTCTACCCTCCTCAGCCCCCGAATGGGGAGGAAGCTTCTGAAGGAAATCCGGCCGCCGGCGTTTGCGTTTCGCCGCCGTACTGAGTGCAATGTTGTACTTTCTGAGAGTAGGAACCAAACTAGGGGTTGAGATTGGGATTGTACAGAATAGGGCAGAATAGGACGCAGCTATGCAGATTGCAGATACGGTAAGGTGACTCGCACTGCATGACATTTGCGAAATAGGAATGCAGTCTAGAATCGGGAAAAAGGAAGAAATCTGAAAAGGGAATATATACCTGGTCGTGCCAGATATCTGCTGAGGAAATCCGGGCTTATCCGAAAACCCACTAATAGAACTTTTCATCGATCAAGCTACCCTTTACATATTTTTTTCCTTCTATTCTATAATTCCTTGTATTTTTTTCCTTCTTATTATCAATAGGAATATTAATTTCTCTTCTAAGACATTCAAATTTTACAGAATATTACTGAATCTACTTTGAATTTCTGGGCCAACAAAATCGCGGAAAAGTTTTATATAATTAAAAAATTGAAATACACGAGTAATTCCTTCTCTTGAAATTTCGAAGCTTTAGAGTAATGAAGAGTCTTTTTAGTGCACTTTAATGTTTCCGGAAATTTGAATTTTGCAAGAATATATACTCAATATTCTTGGTTTACGAGAAAACTGGGCATGCATCCAATTGCACGATGTACTCGAATCACAACTCGTATGTACGACGAGCATTACACGTAATATGAAACCTGAGTACTGCAATAAAATTCTGCGAAATAATATTAAAAATGTTGCAGATAGAAAATTCAATTTTTATGAAGAAAATGAATGTTAAAAATTTGCCTTATTTAATGTGGAATAGGTGAGTGAGTCTCTTTTTCGCTAAAGATAATCAAGTTACTGGTTATAATGATATTCCTCGAGAAAATTCAAATGTAAAATATTGTATGCTTCATTCATACCCAATTTATTCACAAATCACGCATACGACTCGTGTTGAAGGCAGAAAAATCGAAATGAGTGTGAAAAGTGATGTTATATTGAGTTGGAAATCGAGTGCGGTAAGACTGGGCTTCAGAGTAGAAGCATTTCGCAGTGATTGGCAGTGCGAAACTCATATCGTAATCCAAGCGGCAGAGACTAATGCCGGTCGCTCTTCTATGTGGGTATACCGCCCTTATCCTGATTGATAACCCTTCTAACCTACTCTACGAGGATATTTCGCCTACATTTCCGAGCGATCTACCTTGATATGAAATCTTTTTTTCGCACGTTCGTAAAACGATTCTCTACAGCAAAAATATCTTTGAAAAATCTGTTATCTATTCATCAGTTTTTCAAACATAAAGATAGCTAAATATTATTCATGAAAATTTCAAAAATTGGATAAAAAAACACTCTTATTAAAGTTTTTTATTACTTCGGACCTACAAACGACTCTATTACCATTATACTTCAAACTTTCTACTTTTTGCAAGGAAAACCAGACGTGACTAAATTTTATCGAAAGTGCTTTTTCGGTCCCTGCTTGTTCGAACTTTCGCGACATCCTCACTCAACTTGACGTGAAACATGAAACTTGAAAGGTCCATGTTTGTCGCAGTCAATAATCCAAGATTCATGTTTCTCACTAATGTCCAAAAAAAGTTAAATCTGATACCCGTCCATCCCCTCGAAAACTCATGTCTAACGTTTTTAGGTTTTAAAGAAAGAAAATTTGAAAAAAGGTAGATAAGATTCAAAAAGGTTTCTTAGAAACTTAAGAGAATTTCAATTCAAAAACTTTTTAATTTATAATTATTTATATAAACTTAGACAGTGAAAAATTCACAACTTTTCGAAATCAAACCCATTCATATTTCTAGTTCTGGGTCGAGTTGTTGGAGAAGTGCCTGAGGATCCGTAGCAGGTATTACTCTCAAGCATCACGAAAGCTACTATTAAGGCGCACTTTAAGGCTCTCTCCGATTTTACCAGAAAAGTTCTTCTTAAACTTTTAAAATTTTGAAGAAAATCTTTAAATTTTTAATCGATTTGTTGAATCCAAACGCCTATAATTTTGACGTTCCTAATCTAAATACCAGCAATGATTATAAAGATTTTTGCACACCGAAATTGAATATATAAGTGTCTTGAATTTGGGATTGAGATTACAATAAATTAAACCAGATCTAATAAAGATGTCCTTCGTCTCTAGGACCTAGAGTAAAAGCCGTAATATCCTTTCGGGACTCTGGATGCTATAAAACAGAGTGATGTAGCACCAAAGACGCCATTGACAAAGATACGACTCACAGGGGATTGGAAAAGCAGTAAGTGAGTGTTCAGCCGCAGGCTTTTCGATTCGCTATGCCTCTAACTCTTTGGTGGCAATTTCCGACCTTTAATTTCCGCCGTGATAACCTTCTTGGCCATCCCATATTCACTGGTCACCGAATAAACGATCTAATCTGACATAGTCGAAATTTATACTCTATCGAAGAGGAATTATATGCCGAAGTCACAAGAAAAAAAATATTTATCTTAGGAATTTCTTTCTATTTTTTTCAAGCTGATACCCATATAGAAAAGAATGAACTGCGAAATATATTGCTCAAAGAAAAAGTTGTTTAGAGATTTGTCCCTACATGAAATTGACTTGGACTTGCTAAGGAGCTTCTTACATTCAAGATTTCTTCATTTATCATCTTCAATAGATGAATCCTTGATCCAACTATCGGGAGCTAAAGTTCTCAACATTTTAACTAATACCAATAACCTTTAGCATGGCCGCACAACTTCCAGGATCCGACCCCATAACCTGGCGCACCTTCTCGACTTTCATCCACATCCTTCCCCCATCACCATATCTGGGAAGCAAGACTTCGTCCCAGAATCGCACCCGTCCTTCTGCAAGTTACCAATTTATCAAAACTCTGATTCCGAAAAGGTCTGGTTCGGTATCCGGGGGGGTCAAAGAACGCGAATATATCGCGGTTTCGTACGATCGCTTCGACTCGGAGTCAAGGTGGTATTTGCCAGCTGCCGTTGAACGTGTTCAATGCCGCAGTTGGAGCAAGAAAGCGGCTACGAGGAGGGGATACAGCTCTAGAGTCCGTCCAGGCCACTGCATATTCTCTTTCGGCTTCGGTTTCAACCTCTACACACCCACACACCCACACTCAACACACACAGACACACAACACACTAAAGACCCTACGAAACACCCATATCTATATCTATATCCCTCTCACTCATCCTTTCCCTCCATGCAACCACCTCTCACTTCCTCACTCATACTACTCGATCCACTCATACTGATGGTGATGCTGTGCAGTCCAGCTGGCATGTTCGAAGCGAGTGGACGTGCTACCACGTGGATTCAGATTTTCGAAAAAATTCCTGCCCACCGGCAACCCACATTCCCATCCTTCCCTAGTCAACCAGTGATACCAGACTCTAGACACCACCGATACCAGTGATACCACTTTGGAATCGTCATTCCGATTCCTTCATTCCCTTTCGTTGTTTCGTATTTTCGTAATACGTGGCTAAATAGTGCAAAAATACCTCTAGTTGCGGTGAAATCGGTGATACAAGACTACATCAAACTTAGTGTTACTCCAAGTCCTTCGAAAAGTAAGCTACTCTGGAAGGTCTTCAAGGTTTTCCAAGTACTTCAATTTTGGTAGCAGATCATTCATTTTTCGAACAGACTTCGTCAGAGTTCTAATAAACCTAACTATGGCTCTTTAAACTCTTCCAAATTCAAGGATTTTCCTAGCAAGTCATTCAGTCTTCTCTGATCTTGATGTTCAAGTCAGTAGTGACTGGTTGAGGTTTTTATGTAAAAAATACAGACCGGTTAGGGGAGTTATCAGTGGATTGAGAAGTTTTGTGGTGTTCTAAAGGAATCAAGTGTTGGGCGCCAATGAGCGGTGTTAATAGTGAGACGAGACGAGGTACCGTAAGCACAAGCAGCCTTCTCTTCGAATAAAGGATAATGTGTCGCGTCGGTGCGAGCAGAGTTGAGAGTCGGCCTCTGGAATTCGATGGAACGAGACCATCGCGATGATGAGTAAGCAGCAAAAGGAATTCGAGAATTAAGAAAAAGCAAAGCGAGAAAGTGTAAGGATGACGACGACCATGATGATTATGATGATGATACTTAGCTGCAGGAAGGGTTTTCGAAGAATCCTTGGAAAAGAAGTGAAAAGTGATGTGTCCATGTGATTCGTGAGTGTGTGCTGTGCCCTCTTGTGAGGAATTTCTTCCCTCATTGGGGAGAAGCATTTCTTAAAGAGGGACTTCTCCAAGGTACCTTATCAACGTACAATCTTCAAGGAACCACCTCAAAATAGTTTTAAAGGTACTTCTTCAAGTGCCTACTACACTGCTTTCTAAAAAGAGCTTTCTTAGTCTTAAGATACCTTAAGTTTCTCAAAGAACTTGACCAGGTACTTAATTCCCATTCGGGTACTTTTCAAAGTACACTCAAAATACTTCAAAACACCCATCTTCCAAAATCTTCCAAATACCTAAAAGTAACTCATCAGCAATTAAATTCCAATTCCAAGTCCCGAAGTTGGAGTATGTTTGCAAGGGGATGAGTTTTTTGGGATATTTTATCATCAAATTCTTCTATAATCAGTAATTAGAGGCCCTTCTTCAAGATATTGAAGATTTAAAATCAAAATTGATCTAAAATCCTGGACGTATTCTCTGTAGGGAATAGGATATTTGATCCTGGTGATTTTTCAAGTTGGGTATGAGGAGATTCACACGCAGGCGAAAGACCCTGGCTGCAATTTCGGCGATTATGGGACGCCTCGGAAAGGGCCTGCAGAATACGACTCGACCCATCTTCAAAGTGCATTATCGGAAACTTGACGACGAGTGCAACCAGCAACAAGAGCAGCTCAGGTTCATGCCAGCCTTGCCAGAATACATGTCTTACTGCTGCTGCCAGTGTGGTCACACGCAAAAGTTGAAAGTAAGTTCTTTGGTTCTTGATTCTTGAAGTTGAATTCTGCTCAGTTCTCGATTCTCGATCGCGAAAGATCGTCGTCGTTAGCGAAGCTCGTTACTGGGCTTCAAGTGCCCACAAAGTATTCGAGCGCGCTATCGATCATTGCGAGACTCATAAAGCGCGATGGGAAACTTTCAAATATCAAGTGGAGTTCGACAAACTACTTTCTGCACAGTATCTCTAGTTACTTATATCTTCAGCCTTTATTATATATTGCCCGACTGCCCCTAAAAGAATATCATACTCACTACCCGGGTCTTTTTCAATAACTTGGATCTCTTGGATACGAAGAATAGACTGGAGAACAAAAATGCTAAGAAGAAACTCTATTAAAAGAATGTAGTCGATTTTAACGACACAAATTACCGTTCATGCAAATAATTATATTCCCCGGGAAATTAAAATTATTTATTTGCCCGATATGGATTATTTAAAAAAAAATTTATCATAAAAAAAGTTTACCTGATTGAGGCAAAAGTTTGGATTGAAACAAATGCTTCACACCTTTTTTACAAAGGAAAGAAACTGGAAAGAATGTTAATCGTTTATTTATGTACGCTAGAAAGTAGTTCTATAAAAGCCAAGATTCTTTAAATTCTTTTCCTTTTAATATTCCTTAAAATTCTAAACAAGTCCCTCCTTTCTAGAAACCTTCAATCATTTTAAGTTTTTGATAAAAGTACCAGTTATGTAAACAATTTTATAATACGTAAATATTTCAATTATTCCCCACCTTTTTACTGTATTGCAATTTCCTTCCAGTCATGCGGTGAAAAAAAGTTTTGTCGCCATCACTAATTAAGATAATTAAAAATCGTTACCGGACGTTATCAGCGGTCACGCAATTGTCGCAATTATTTTAGACCATTATTTTTAATTAAAGGAACTTTCGAGACATTTCACTACAAAGTCTCTCGTTTCTATTTTTTATAAACTGTTACTGCGACCTTTTCAAATTTTTCTACTAAAACAAAGCTACAATCTCGGAAATTGTGTAATTTAAAGATATTTATTTCATTCATTATAATTTATTAAATTATAAACAAACTGCTAGTCGGAAATTGAGATGGATTTCTTTTAATGTGAGTAGATTTATTTTATTTGAATTTATGTTTGTGAGATCAATGAATTTACAAGATTCGTGTCGCAAAGTAACAAGTTAATTTTAGCAGTTTAATTTTAATACCGGCAGTGAGACAAGATTTTACCCTAATGCTAACTGGTCATGTTTTGTCTAATATAATTCAGCTTAATAGCTTAGAATTGAAACCGGATTTAGTTTTTCACTATCGACTTCCCTTTTATTATTAAAAAAGAACGTTTAAGAATAAAATACTAGCTTCGAATCACTTTATTCAAATCACAGAAGTAAAACCATTCGTAAAGATAATTTTATGAAGTCTAGTGGATAATAAAAGGATTATTAGCATTGAACTGCAATTTATAAGAGATCGAAACTAATTACTTATGAATACTAATAAATCAATTAATTCCTCAATAAAATCCATTCATACTAGGTAACAATAAAGAATCCAATTGCTTTTTATGCTTTCACCTCCCTACTTTTTTTCAAGCCTCGAACTTTTATTCTTGAAATAATCTTTTTAAATATCTCGGATTTATTAATTATTAGTTTCGCAATGCAAATACTTAAGTAACGAAAGTTATAGCATTGTGCAAGAACTTAAAACATATATTTTTCCTCATTAAATAGTTTACAGTTCTCATTACTATAAACCGCAATCTTTATAACTGTTCTAAAGTCTTAAAGACCCATCATAAAATCTTTAATAAACCTTATTTTTCTCGTAATTTGGAATAAAAATTTCGCTTATTTTATAATATACCTCTTAAGCGTAATTTAATTTCCCTAAAAACGTTTTTAAAGCATTCCAGTTGTACACGTAAAAAAGTATTTACCGAAACTCTCCTTAACTGTCAAATATTTCAATAATGAAATACTTTGAAAACTTTTTCCTATATTTGGATTTTTCCCGATTTATTTGGAATTATCTGGATCGTTCTAGATTTTACCGGAATTTTTAACGCGTTTTTTAAGCTCACGGAAATTTGAGGAGAGAAGATTTGAACCTCTACTGATACTTTATCCCCAGCTTGAATTTCAAGTTTGAATATAGAGACATTGAGCTGCAGAGGATAACTTTGTGTCCTGGAAACATTCCTGGAAGGGTACAAATACGTCGCATAAATTATCTTTGTTAGAATGAAGTTTCATGTGCTAAATGCTGACGATGAGAGCTCAGAATAGCCACAGCTATTTTAACTACTGGTGTTGAGCAGGTGGTTGATCGATCGTTTTTAATTTACATATATCCATGAAAACAGATAATTACATATATCCATATATCCATCAAAACTGGCATGGTTCAAAATTAACCATCATCTAATATTTGTAAACCCTACAAAGTTTCTCTACGAATTTCGAGTTTTTGGTGAATAAAAATAAAATTCTTCGCGCCTAATGTAATCAATAATACGGTTTAATCAGCTGAATACGGTCAACAACCTCAGTTCTCGCCTATAATTTGTTTCCGCCTTCACAGGTAGTTTTGCAAAATTTGCATTTTGACGGAAAAGGTTGCGTAAAAGAAAATTATACGTTTTTACAAGCAGATTACGTAATAACGAGTGTCATTGTACTCGAGACACGTTGCTCAGCTTGTGCAGTTGTAATCGTTGTAATGTTGTAATGTGTGTGAGTAACTTATGCATACGCATATTTTGTCAATGAAAATCCGCCTTCCTTTCGGAGGGAGCCTCCCTTTTGAGACGCGCTAAGTATGAATAAAGATGAAAGAGTAAACGAGTATAAAAGAGTAATGTTAGCCTTAGGAGTAAGAAGTAATACCCAGTCCACTGAGGAGAGAAAGGGGAAAAGCCGTGGGATCGGAGGAGCGCATTCCTTAGGTCCCAACTGCCCATACCATGGTATGGGATGCCTCGTGTAAACTGTAAACTGCTTTCGCTTTTGCCATACCTTATATACACGTGTGCTTCAAAATTCGAGCCATTTCAGCCAACCAAATTTACATTCAATTTTTTATTTCACTTTTAAGATGATAAACTAATCTTAAATCTTAAGACGTCTTAAGTCGTTGATTTATTGCTGAAATCTCATCTTTTAATATCTCACGAAATGAATTACTTTTCTTCCTGATTTATTCTAACTAAAGATGACATTAATTTTGCGAATAAACTATTATAAAGAAACATTTGTTTATAATTTACATTCTCCCATCTCCAAGATTTTCTTCATTTTCATAGGAATGTGAAAAGTGAAAAGTCGAGTCCCTGCAGATCGGAGGGAAGGAATCACAGTTTAAAAAAATACCAATAAATGGACGATTGCCAATATCGGTGGGATTTTTTTCTCAGTGGGAAGGCGGTCGATCCCTTTCTTTTCATTCCTGTCTTATTTGCGCAATGTCAATTTCTTTTTTTTCTTGGGGCTCTTTTTTCCCCTCTTCGTCGCTTTCCTTCCTTTCCCCCAATCTCTGATACACATTCCTCTCCCCTGTTTTCTATTTTCGTACGTTAATATCGGCCTTTTTTCGCCAAACCTTCTTTTTCCTTTTCACTCTCTTATCTCTTCCGCCTCTCCTTTATTTCTTCTCTTACTTTTTATTTTCGTCTTCCTATCTTGTTCTGTGCCAATCCGTCTCTTAAATCTCTCGACTTAGGAAGGTCGTTTCAAATCATCTGTTATTGCAAATGTCACACAGCTCGAGCCTTTTAATATTTTAATAGATATTTCATTTTTACTCAAAATGGAAAATATAAAAGATCACACGTTTTCAATATCTTCAATTAAAAACGCAATTTACGGAATTAAAATATTATTACCAGATTATTACTTCCTCCCTGAATCCAACTGTGGAAAAACAAAGCAATACCGCAAACTATCTCACGCAGAATGACTAGTAAATTATACTTAGAATTTAAATAGATTTCATCGCAAAAAAGGAAGTAGACTCTCTTTGCACCTAGCAGTGCGAAGAAAATAATAATAAAAAAAGGATTACTTTTCCCCTTGCAAGTTGTCATGAAACAGTTTACATAAATTAAATGAAACAAGCCGTGCACTAATTAGCGGAATACTCATGTCTACTTGATAAGCCGCCATTAATGGATTAATGAATTAATGCATTTATGCAGAACTCAGTTGGCTCGCTGCAAACTGCAATTATTGGCAAAGCAGTTCGATCCAATAGACTAAATATAATAAGCTCTAATAATTAATATCTCGCCATTTAGATCGACTTAATGCCTCGCTGAATATAAGACAATTATGTACCAGTAAACACGATGTAAATGTTCCTTGTAGATCGTTAAATACGCAAGTAAAAAGCAGTGTAGGGTGTAGTATATAAAGCTAAGTAGCCTTGGCTGTAACTATCGTACATGGAAAACCCTTTTGCGAACATACACTCACTTTGGGATTTCAGAATTCACTTAAGGCCTCAAAGATCAATCCAAATTTAATAAAGCCGATTCTACAATAAAATTTCTATTTTTAATTTACTATTGAAATCTCTAGGATAAAAAATATTCCTCATAAATTCTCATTTGACTTTGATTAGTATTATTCTCTCGAGCATTTACAAATTGGCAGACGTTTGTATATAAAAGGGCACATAAGTAGGGGCATAATCATGGGTATACCATTAACTCATATTAACATGAATTACAAAGCCTTTTAAATTCTGTGTACATGAGCCTCTAAAGTAAAAAAAGAGAAGTCAGCCCACTAGATTTAATAAACGCAGCTGCTGGGCAATGTGTGCTTATGTTCAGAAACTTTTCACATAAAATAAGTATTTAATGGCTCTATTTATGTCCGGCTGGACATTCCTTCAAATTTACTTGGCCCTTTCTTCTTCGTTTTTAAATTATTAATCTTTTTTAATTATTCAGCTTCAATGTGAAAGGTGGATACTGGCTTTTCAATACGTAATAAATAAGAATTAATAACAAGACGACTTGGCCGAGAAAATCGAGTAAAAGCGAATTTTCAAAAACTGTATTCAGAATGTGTCCCGGTTTAAATGAAATTTAATGTAATTGCAGCCGGAGGAGTTGAACGCTATTGTGGGTAATGCATTTCGTATGGCGTACGTGGCACAACTTCAACGACAACCAATTCTTCAGGACGTAATTTCTTCCCGAACATCGCCGCACTACCGCAAGGATAAACAAGATAGTAGGACAACGTGGGTAAGAGTTTCACTTAATATTTGTCCAATAAAACTTTACTGCTTTCTGCTTCATCTTCTTCAAATCTAATCTCTTTTTATTGAACCTAAAACCCCAGAGAAAACCCCATTGCTTTATCGTTCTACCATTTTCAAGTTTATTGCCTCGTTTAGTAATTCAGATCAATTCAATTAAGAATGGAAGACATTTTCCCCAGAATCAAGAAATAAAAGTGAAATATATCTTTCCTTTAAATTATATATTTTTTTTTAATAATCACCAAAAGTAGATAATAACAAGCAATTATTGTTATTAATTGTTATACACTTTATGAGATTAATTTTCCGAGAAACCTAGTGTTTTGAGTCAAACTGCTTTTGTTAGCGATGAAGCTAGTTATTAGAGTTAGAGAATATGTTAAATGAATCTCAGTCACAATTTAATGGGGGGTCTAGAATGATCGGTTGAAAGCGTTCATTAATTTGGTGCTAATTCAGCGCTAAAGTTAAGCAATCGTGTTCCACCGGGATTATTCACATTGTACCTACTAGCTATCCCCAAATTAGTGGCTTTCGTTCTCCTCTCTACCACGCCCAGTAAAGTTTCTAACACTGAACCCAAAGTGTGCTTCCAAAATAATGGCTCACATTCCTTATTTTTATAAATTACCCGACAGGCAAACCCACAATGAAATATATCCAACATACTTCAAGTGAAAATACGTTTGAATCAAGAAAAAGCAATAATCAATTGCTTGGTTATAGATAAATAAGATATCACCTAAAAAGGACATTACTAAATTTGTATCGAAATGTGAGACAGTTGCGGTTATTTTCTGCAGAATAAAATTATCATTTAAGTAGGACCCAGAGGAATGTGATCCAGTCAATTCGAATGGAATCGACTCTCCAATGAGAAGTGCCTTCTGCCTCCCCATTCAACCACATCGAGGTCATCTGCGGTTTGCATTTTTTTTATGGGATATAAAAAAAATTTTAATAAAAAGAAACAACCTATATTTCAAGTTTAATATTCGCAAACACCTTCCTCAGGACTAGAGGTTGATTTAAACTACCCATTAGCAAAATTACTTCCTTTCCTCTTCGACATTCGAGGAACCCAGAAAGTTTTCTGTTCATTCATTATGTTATATTTATTTTTAATTAAACCGATAATTAATTTACTTTGATAATGGTTTTGTTTAAATTAATATTTAAAGATCAGAATTCAAATGAGCAGTCTTGCCAATCAACAGTACTGCCAATCCCGAAATGGTTGGGGTTTCCCGCGTTTGTTTCTAATGATGCAATTTTTTCAATCCCTATCTTTTAATTCTAGTCAATGTGAGATTAAACGAAAATATGTCTGGAAATTGTTTTTTGTGTTTGCAGAATAAGCAGCAATCGGGAGATGGTAGCATGAGCAATGGTAACACCGGTGGGGGAGTAGGAGGAGGCTGTAGAATTCCATTGTCAATTTCGTGGCTGAAGAGTCAAACACCGTTGACGCCCACGTCCCGAATTGAAAGCGGTTCACCCGCAGCGGATATGAACGTTCAAGTCGACAGCGCCGGTTCACCTACGTTGAGACTCGTCAGCGTAAAGGTATGTCACACACTTTCGATAAGCCAGTGCTAACTGACGGTATATTAACACGGTCAAGTCTAAACTTATCTCATATCCTACCAGACAAACAGTAATAAAGCTGAACAGAGGGGGATGGAATGTCTGCAAAGTACTTACATAATCAGGATGTCTAGCGACCCTCTACAACAAAATCAGCGGCATAAATAAACAATTTCATTCGAAATATTCCGAACTAAAACAAATTCTAACAATTTTTAGTATTTTAGATATAAATAATGTGAATAATGTAAAAGTATTGCTGTAGCAGCTTGCCTAACAAATAGTGGATTGAATTTAATTTTTATTTTAAGTTCGCTATTTTTAATTACATATAAATACTCAATCTAAATTTCCATTTCATTCTTCTAATGAACTGGAAATACTCCGTTCCCCTTTTATTTTACTAATAAAGCCGAGGAATAAGGATGAATAGATTGAGTGTTATTTTAAATGTTAAATTAACAATACTTTGCTTTCAATTTATAATAATTAAAACTACAAAACTTTGAATTTCAAACAATTTTCAAAGGGTTTAAGTTTGAAAATTTCTCTTAGAATTGTTATAAATTATAATTATTGTTTTAATTATTCCAGATTTCGACTTAAAATAGTTCTCTAAAAAATGTTTGTTTCAAATAATTGCTCAATTTTAAATGTTAAAATTTAAAATTACCTAACTATGAATCTGAATTAGTTGCACGACTAATAATTACATATTAAGTAATTGAAAAATTTTGAAAAATTCAAAGAAATAGTCAGGTTTCCTAGGTCGCTAGACACTCTGATAATGAAATATAAATGGATAAAAAACGATAGAAAAGGGTGGAATTATTAGAGAAAGAGAATAAACAATGATAAAATTGGACAAATTGGATAAAAAGGGATAAAACTGGATAGAAAATGCTGAACCTTCAAGATGAAAATAATATCAATTAATAAATTGAATATAAGATCTTTTTTAAAGTTGTGCGTAAAATATTTGATGAAATAGTAGAGGTGTTAAAAAAATAGAGTACATTTCAATTAGTAGCCCTGCCAGGTCTGCAACACAGACATTCCTAGGTTATACGAAGGGATATGAGGAATATCTGTGGAATTCTCGACGTGCCCTGGGGCATCATTGGCATTCCCTGATATGTGAATTTAGCTCTGACAGTCAGACATTTTTGAAAAATTAAAATCAAAATGAAGAATATGGAAACTGAGTGTTTGACACTGCCAACATTTTAACTTGTCTAAAGATATTCTAAATTTTCGCGAATTATAATACAATGCTTATGATGTTAGAATATAATTAGCTCATCCTGAGTGACAGCTACTTATTTCATCCAAAGGCACATTCATTCTATTTTTGGATTATTTAATTACCCCAATTGTATTTTGGGAAACAATTTGACTAATTTTGAGAGACCTCGAATTTAATTCTCCAACTGCCTATCATTGCTGTCAGGAAACTTGACGCTTGACATTCTGCGATGTACCCTCGTCTTCGGATATTGCTTGAACTGATCAAGGAATGCTTTATTCAAATATTCATCTCAACCGTCTTCATCCTGGATTTCATAATACATGGCTTAATTCCTCTAGAGCTTGCCTAATGGCATTGTTAGAAGGAAAATGGAACAAGTCCATAAAGACATTTATAAATGTTTATCACAGACAGATAGAAAATCAATAAAAAAAAAAATGACAGTCCTAGAAGCCAATATAAAACGTCAAAGCTATCTAAAAATAAAATTTTTACAATAAAAATCAATTTCAAAGCAACAAGTGGGCTGTACGGTTTGTTTTTGTGGTAATTCGATAATTGAAATTGAATTCGAATGAATTGGAAGTGTGTGGATCGATTTAGTCAAAGGTTAAATGCAATGTCAACTGACTTTACCCAGATTCAAAAGCTCTGGTGACAAACAAGCTCTCTCATTCCGAATACCCTTGAAGCTTGAAACTCACTCTTGACACAAGAGGACTTTAACATTGCTTCGTAAAACACACTAAGTCCAGAATGCTCGTATTTCCTGTTTCTAGACACCTTTTCCTGAAATTTAGTTACAAGAGACTTCGAGTCTCTCTATCTTGACCAAAAAATTACATAGGTACATATTTGCTAAGCCCTTCGCTTTTAGAATTAGGATTAAGAATTTCTATATTTAGAAACGAACTGATGTGAAGAATTGAATTTTCTAGCCAAATTCGATACCGGATCTTCGATCACACAACTACCCGAACATCTTGGGACCCTTCACAAATGAAAATGAGCCAAAGAGTACTTCCCAACAAAGTAGTCCCAGTAGCAATGAAAGCAACTCGCCTACGGAGCTCAACTCCTGTAAAAGATTAACGGACAAACCGCCGTTAATAAAAAGACTGGCAATGGGTCTCACTGGTGGAAGAGATTTCATCGGATTCACTGGAGTGGAGGATAGTTGCCCTTTAGTCAACGACAATAGTAGGAATAAATCTTCTGGGGGCTACGTTAATGAGGCGATCATTGACTCTGAAGGCTCCAAGCCACCTTATAATAAATTAGCACCCTCTGAAAGTATCGACAATTCTATCAATGCCTCCATCACCGAGAAGAATTTCTGCACTGAAAACGAAAGGTAAACATACCCTTCATTTTAAAATTCTACAATTTAAAAGATTCATTGGGAGTCCAGAAGATGTCCCATTTAACTTTCTCAATTTAAAAATATGGAATAATAGATATAAATAAGTAATAATTTTCTGGTTCAAGTTGGAATTGATAGTTAATTACTCAACTTTTAATTAACTCTTATGTTGGAATCATCTTCAATAACGTGACAGAGGTTTTCTTGTCTCATTGAAGATGAAGAAGTGCCTATTGACTGTTTCAATACGTCTCGATCGACCTTTCATAGGAACTTCGCAAGAAATACAATTTATCTTCATGATCAATGGTTGATTGAACCACTCTTATAAAACTTGTTCCTGACCCTTGTGTCTTTCAATACTTGTAGCTCGACATGCCTATCTATACTTCCATAGAAATAATGTCACCATGATCCTAAATTATCTACTCCTTTTCTTTATACATACTGTCTACAAAATAAAACTAAAAACGAAATAAAGTTTTTTAAAGACTTGCCAGTGTACCTTCCAATGTTGAGAGTCCCGCCTCCTCTACTGATTCTGAAACAATCAAATTCCGATTCATTAAAAATTTCAAGTTCACATCAAATATAATTTTCTTAAAATATAATTGTCTACAAAATAATATTTATTACCTCCTTCCAAATCCAAATTGCCAGATGTTTTCCCAGTACCTCGAAATCTTGATAATCCATACTCAGGCCTTACACTTTCACTTTCACTTACACTATTTAATCTTAATAACTTCCGCACAAAACCTCTCCAATTAAGACTCTAAACCGAACTGAGAGACAAAGGGCCAAAGATTAAAAACATCGAATAAGCCACCACTCATAAATGACCTGAAAAAGGACAAATCAACAAATTATTAGAGTTGTAGACCCTCATAAATTCAATAAATATTTTATCTGCAAATAACTGATCTCATTGGCCCCAACAATACAATAAAATCCTAATGAAGGTCAAATATAGAAACACCTCATAAATATTAAGATTCTAATTTTCCTATTCCAGAGTAGAACATAATTCTCCGGGTTCGGGGTCAGAAACGGAACTGCGATTAAAAAAGAATAAGTCACAATTAAGTCCTACGAGTACTTCAGGACCTGCGGATGGAATATTACACAGAGTGACTTGTACCCCACCTCCACTTCCGGAAAGAACTGATAGTCTTAATAATCGCAGTGAAGAAAGCGAATTACGAAAAGCACCCTGGTTCCAAGCAGGTATCCCCAGGTCAGTATTAAATTTTCTTAATTTCACGTTAAATATTCTAATTAAAAGAAATTTTCCTCTCCAAAAAGTAGCTTTTCATCCACAAATACATTTAAATTGAATTAATCACTCTAGATAGAATTTTTAAATAGAATGTACTTTTGAATGTAAATTTTTCTGTGATTTAATGGCTTCTCTTTATGATACAGGGAAATAACACTGGAGGTGTTGAACCAAGAACCGGAAGGAGCATTCATGGTTCGTGAAAGCACGAGTAAACCCGGATGTTTTGCCCTTTCCCTCAGAGTTCCGCGAGAATTTCAGCCAAGCGGTATAGCTCATTATCTCATTTTGCGAACGAACAAAGGCTACAAAATCAAAGTGAGTAGATTCGAGTAATTTTAACAAAGTGCTTTCATTACTCTTTTTATCTCATTATATCATCCAATTACTCTCTTATGTAATTCTATAAATAAATCATGAAAATGGAGTCACCATTATAATTCTAGTATAAATATTCAAACTAACAAGAAAAACTGATTTCAGGGTTTCAAGAAGGAATTCTCATCCCTACCAGCTTTGATCACGCATCATTCTGTAATGCCAGAACTCTTGCCATGTCCCTTGTCCTTAAGTCGTTACAATCCAAATTTAGCGAATAGTAGCTCGAATAAAGACTTTGCCGATATCGATCTAGATCCAGATTACAATTCCCTAGCAGATTTCCGAAAAACAATGGCGAATCTCAATGTCTAAGATTCAATCTCGAAATTACGAGATTTTCAGAAGTCGAGAATACACTGAATAAATTAAGTACAGGAAGACTATAAGTGTTTCCGAGAAATAAAATTGCATAGATTTAGCAATCTCGAAGCATTAAAACCTACTTAAGTACCTACAGTTAACAGCGCAATCTTCTAAAGTCGTCATAACTTCATGAAGAGCTCTCTGTTAAACCGTTAACAACCGTTAAACAATTAAACAAAACGAATAATGCAGCAATAATGCCAATAATTTGTATTGTTGTCGCCATCTTTGTACTCTCGACTACAGCGCCGCGGTGGCGCACTGCGAACTAATAACAGTTTGGCGTGAAATTCAAATTATTGAAATTCAAATTGTTTAATAAAAAATTTTACAAATTTTTTATTAATCAATTTAAATCGAAATAAATTACACAGGCACATTATTCACCTGGGAAAACATAGGGTGGGTCGAAAATACATTTTTCATTATCATCACAATAAAATTAATCTCTTTTTTTCGATTTTCAAAAAAAATCTGAACAAAGCCAACCCGATTATTTTTATTCTAATTGCAAATTGAATTCCAAATTCTTTTCACTGCTCGACCTACCCTACATTAATGCAGCATATCTACCACAATTCATCTTCAAGAGCGAAACAATTGTTTTTCTGATTCTACAAAGTAGTTTTGCTTATTTATTTAAATTATAAGTCTTGTTTCTGGGACTCTTTCGAATTAAAAGAACAATTCGATTTCGCTATTACATTCTAAAACAGGAGAGTGCGAGTGAAAGAAAATTTATTATTCCAAAGTTATTTAGATTTACTAGATGAAATTTATTGTTCAGACTTTATAAGATTATTTTAATTTTTTCTATGTACTTGTACTCTTCTGTTTAGAATCGGATCCAAAAGTGGCTCTTAGGTATAACAGAATAACAATCGAAATTTGTAGAGCTTTGTGAAACTCTTTGTACGAAATTTAATTATAAAAATGTAAAAAAGGGAGCGAGTGCAATGTAGAAGATTTTTTTACGAAGCAATGAAGTTTTTATTTGAAAACAAATCTTAGTCTAGTCTGACTCGTAAAACTGAAGCACATGATTGAATCAAAATTGTAGTACAATCATTTAGTGCTGGAGCGATTAATATATTATAAAAGTCAAAGAATTTATGGAAGACAAGTAATTTACGAAAGTCAAATAATTTATGGAAATCGAGAAACCGAGTTTTTCTGCTATCCTTAGGAACCACCTGAGACGATTTATGTATTGAGTTCAGATAAGCGCTAAAATCAAACTTGTAAATCTAGGAGCCAGAAAACCTGCCAAGTTTATTATATTGGGGTGTTCCTTATTACCTAGGGGTAAGATTCTTTTCAGAAATATTGTGCTCCCGCCCTTCAATTTTGTGAGATTGTATGAGATAAAGATATTCATCAACTTTTAGCTCAATTGGATAATATTTAAAGATGCGTATATTCTCTTAAAATTTCCCATATTAAAATTTTATTGAATAAGAGTAACGTCGAAATAAAGTTAGTTTTCACCTTATTTTTACCGGTACGGTAATGTGATAAAACGAGTAGAGTACTGGGAAGATATATATATTATCCAATTGTGCTAATGTGCTAATCTTGATGAGAAATTCTTGATTATTTTCTGGCTCAATCCCGGATGAAATGTTCGTGGCAAATTGGCTAATGCCAAAGAGACTGGGATTCATCTCCTGCGTCTGTTATTTGTAATTCTAGGATCAAAGCAGTAAGGAGAATCATTGGTTAGAATCTGCATTTTCATCAGAGAATTATCTCTGTTACTAGATCCGACGTATGATAAACCTCTATTCATATTCTACTGACATCAAACTCTAGTGATGATATCATCCTCACACCTCTGTGTTGAAACCCCAGAGGTGTTTAAACCTTTATATTTTAAGTTTACATAAAATAAAATAGATATTTTAATTTCGGAAGAATTGTACGTCGGATCAGAGTTTTACAATCTTCGAAGTAAAATTGGAACTAAGCCCAGACAACCCAAGCTTAACCTTACAGTTGTATATAATTTGCTTATGAAATTATAACCGAGCTACTTTCCATGCTATTAAAAGTAGAATTGCAAAAAGGTTTCCTTTTCAAATAAACGTGCGCTATTTATTCTGATCTTTTATACTGCATTGTCTGGGATAAAAGAATGATAGAACAAAAGAAGGAAAGAGACAGTGACCTACTGCCAAAGTTCTTGGTCACGACACTGTCTTTAAATATTGTAAAGTTACATTTTAGTACTAATTATTGTTTGTTAAATATTTATTGGGAAATAAAGAATTTCGTGATATAATTTCGTATTGCTTTGTCAACTCTGAAAGGCAGAATTATGTTAAATAATAATTCAAAATTGCAATTTTGCCAACATTTTCCATTCAATCAATATTCAGTGTCTTTACGCACATAATTAAAATTTCCATAAATAGAAAAGAGTAGTAATTTAAATTCAGAAAATCACGTTACCTCCTTCAAATTTCGTAAGTCTGAAAAATTCAACAAGAAGAACTTTTTGAACATCGGGAATAAATGAAGTCTTCACTTCTTCTTATAAAAAAATTTATTTTAAGGCCTCATCGAATTTGAAATTCGAATAACAGGAAAATTCATTTGCTAAATTATTTCTATGTCGAGGCTCAAACTCGCATTTCCTCACGTCAAGCAATTGTTCCGCTATTTCCTTCATAATTGCACCTGCAAACAGCGTAATCATAATTAAATTTCGATACATGATATTAAATATAATTAAGTCAGAAGGAATGAAAAAAAAAAAATTTTTTCAGAAATTTACCTGTGCAAATTACAATTTTTCCTTTAGTTAAGGATTTTATCGTCGAGGCTGTTTTTGTCAAACATTCCTCAGATAAAAAGGGTGGATCCGCTATCACGAGATCATAACTTTGTATTAATTTGTGAGGAAAATTTAATGGATCGTTGTAATCGTATAAAACAAAATCTGCACCAAAGGCACTGAAACGTTTGTCGAACTCAAAAAGCGTTACTGGAACAAAAAACGTTAATCTTTTCTTCATTTTTCATATTAAAAAATTATAAACTAGTTTAAATTCATTTTTTTAAATTTACCTTCTCTTTTTCCACAAGCTTTTTTAATGTTTTTGTATAAAGTTGGACAGGAAACTAGAGCAATTTTAGCATTATTTTCCGTAGATCTTATGGCACCTTTTGTTAATTTTTCAATAGTTTCTTGGTCATACCAAAATTGACTCAATTGCTGTAAAAAAAAAATTAGTTTAGCTTCTATTAAAAATCTTCAAATTGTCAAATTTAAAAATATAAAGATCCCGAATAGAGATTCCTTAGAGCTTACTTCCCTTTCTCATAAAATTAGAACAATGGAATTTTGAATATTTAAATAACCTCTTTAGAAAACAGTAAAAATTGGAAATAAATGAATTAATATGACAATAACAGACAATAACATATACAGTAATTAACTCACCCAATTCTCGTCAAATAAAACTTCATTATCTAACTCGTTTTTTTCTAATCTTTCTCTTTCTTCTCTCTCTGCATAAAATTCCTGCAGAGCAGCAAGAGTAGATGGACACAAGGTTTCCTCAGCTTCATCTTCTTCATTTTGTATACCCACGTTATTATCACTCATTTTATCAAAATTAATTAATAAACAACATAAACTGAGCCAAACCGCCAAACTGTCAAAAGCCTCTAAAAGTGAGGTTATACGTAGTTACATACCTTACATACCACTCCAACCTATATTAAACCAAGTTTGGCTAGGTTAGTTTTGTATTTCTGGCGCGAAATTCAAAAACACAAATGAACTATTCATTCTAAATTAAATTTCGATTAAGATAATGTTCGAAAGATGCATTTACTCAATGTTCTTATTATTTTGAATATTGTTTTAGCAATAAAAATACTGTTTCGTAATGAATTAATCCAGTATTTACGGAATGCTCCGAAATTAATTGCACATGCGCGAAATGGAAAAAGTCGGCCATATTTACATTTAAATTTTAAAGGTACTCTCCAATTTGGAGCAGTTGGAAACAACTGCTCCGTTTATCAACGGGTGTTTACTTTTAATCGCCCCTAATATTCATTATTTATAAAAATATGAATGAAACCTACAATTTTAAGAATTATTATTAAATCCTTATTTTTTTGCGCATCGCTTAAATGATTTTTAGTACTGAATGCGACCAAAGATTAATTAAAAATGTGTAATAAATATATTGTGATTTATTTGTGATTACTGGTGATAATTATAAAAATCATGAAAGTAGCGTAAAGTGCTTTAAATTAAAAAAATTAGGATGCAGAATCCAACCAAGAAACAAAATCATGAATCATCGAAGGTTTCGACTTCACGAAAAAAAGAACTTCAGTCTAATTTTTTGAAGCAAAAGGAAACTTTGAACAGTGAATTGCACTCGGAAAAAGAAAATACTAAAAACAAAAAACCTTCCAGGTCAAAAGCACTATTTTCAAAAAAAGATGAAGATGATGGGGAGTCTCTACTTTTTAGGAAAACTTCTAGAAGAAAAAGAATTAATCAGAAAGTTAATCAGATTCTAGAAGAAAAAGAGGATCGATTAAATAAGAGAAGTGGAAATTCTGCTAGTGACAGCAAGTCTCTGAATACCAATATTTTTTTAATTCCTACTCAAGAGAATTCTTCAAACTCAAATTGCACTCAAATTAATTCGCAAGATTCCTTGATGGATCAATTAAAACTTTCAAATTGGGGATTGCCAAAAGGAATTCTTAAGGTGAGTGTATTAAATAAAATTAAAATATTAATTACATTGGTACGTACTACATTAAATAAAAAATTTCAGAAATATGAAGCTCGAGGAATCAAGTCAATGTTTCCATGGCAAGTTGAGTGTCTCTCAAACGAAAAGCTAATTAGGGAAAATCGAAATCTCGTTTATTCAGCTCCAACTTCTGCTGGAAAAACATTGGTCGCTGAAATTCTGGTTCTCAAAACAGTTTTGGAACGCCAAAAAAAAGTTATTTTCATTCTGCCTTTTGTTTCTGTAGTTCGTGAAAAAATGTTTTATTTCCAAGTAAGTATCCATTGGTTTTTATTAAGTAATAAAATTGCTATTTCATTTAGTGATAAATAATTAATCATTTTAGGATCTACTCTCAGATAGCGGAGTCAGAGTGGAAGGATTTATGGGAAGTGTTGCCCCAGCTGGAGGATTTTCATCAGTTCATATTGCAATAGCAACAATCGAAAAAGCTAATTCGTTAATAAATCGTTTATTAGAAGAAAATGATTTAATATCTGTAGGGGCGGTTGTTATTGATGAACTTCATCTTCTTGGAGATTCCAATCGCGGATATATTTTAGAATTATTGCTCACGAAACTGAGATATATTTCACTCAAGTAATAATTTTGATGTACACTTATATATACTTTTTAAATGTTATTATTCTCATTGAATTTATTGATATTTAATTTATTTTTAGATACGAGGAAATTAATATACAATTAATTGGCATGTCTGCTACACTTCCAAATTTGCCAATGCTAGCAAATTGGTTGGATGCTGAATTGTACAAAACCGATTTTCGACCCGTTCCTCTAAATGAGCTATGCAAAGTTAGTACTGACATAAAATATTTTTGTTAATAATATTGATTCTACATAATAAAAATATGCAACAGCTTTTATTCAAAGTATGTTTTTTCTTTTCTTGAATTTCAGATTGAATCTACAATATACAATAGAGAGTTGGAATTAATTAGGGAGTTACCTTCAATTCCCGAGTTAGCTAACGACACAGATAATATTATTCAACTTTGCATCGAAACAATAGAAGCTGGTCATAGCGTTTTAATATTTTGTCCCACCAAAAACTGGTGTGAAAAATTAGCTCTACAAGCTGCCTCGACATTTTTTAGTATAGGTTTGTTATATTTATCCTTAAATAATTTGTTTTCTAATCTGTGATATTAATCTTTATCATTCGTTATTACCTGGTATTATTTTTAAAATGATTTACTTGTAGGTAGTTCAGATTCACCTTTAGGAGAAATTTTAAGAACGACTTTAAATGCTTCCGCAATTTTCGAAACATTGGAACAACTCAAACGCACCCCAACAGGTTTGGACAGTGTTTTAAAAAATACAGTTTCCTTTGGGGTTGCTTTTCATCACGCTGGACTGACTATTGATGAACGCGATATTATTGAAGGAAGTTTTAGGTAAAAAATTGTTACTGTAAAGTAAAAAACAAATTATATGCTACTCTAAAATAGTGTTTCGTAGAATCTTTAACTGTTAATCAAAATTTGTTTCTTAGAACGGGTTCCTTGAAGGTTCTAGTGGCTACTTCGACTTTAAGTACTGGAGTTAATCTACCAGCGAGAAGAGTGATAATTCGATCGCCTAATTTTCATGGCAAACCGTTGGATACTCTGTCTTATCACCAGATGATTGGACGCGCCGGTCGCATGGGAAAGGATACTGCTGGTATTAAATGCAATCCTAAATTCGATTATTTAAAAAAGAATCCATTTTATTTCAATTAAATTATAAGAGGAGTTCTATAATAATTTTATGAAGTCTAATACTTTTTTCAGGGGAAAGTATCCTTATTTGCAAATCGAAAGAAAGAGCCATCGCTGAAAGTCTACTCACCTCATCCCTAGAACCGATAGAATCTTGTCTTGAGGATTCTGGACCTTTGATGCGATCTCTTCTTGAAGCTATTGCCAGTGAAATTGTTCGCACTCCTGAGGATCTCGATTCATATATAAAATGCACTTTTATTAATTTACAAGAAGAAGGTGAAGGTTTAATCTCGAAGACTATCATAGAAGCTGTACAATTTCTAGTGGCTAACGAATTTCTGATGTGAGATATTTTAATAAAAATTGTATCAGTCTCATTGACAAATAACTGAATCTACTCTTAAATTCTTAAATTTGAATCTGTCTTATTTATTTCAAATTGACAGGTTGCAAGAAACTGAAGAAGAACATTTAAAACGATGGAGTGCAACATCTCTTGGTAAAGCCTGTCTCGCGGCTTCTGTTCCACCAAAAGAGGGATTATTTCTTTTTGAAGAGTTGTTAAAAGCAAGAAAGTGTTTGGCTTTGGACACTGAACTACACGTTGTTTATTTAGTTACACCCTATAATCCTGGATCCCAGATTGCACAAATGGATTGGATGGTTTTTTTGGAAATGTGGTCGACGATGGCGGAGCCAGAAAAAAGAGTTGCCAAACTCGTTGGAGTAGAAGAACGATTTTTAACCTCTGCAGTAAGAGGTGTCCTACCCACGGAAAAAAATGTGAGAAAAAATATTTTCATTTAAAAAAAACAAACAATTGCCAATTTGTTTTTTTTTTACAGCTAAGCATTCACAGAAGATTTTACACGGCACTTGCACTTTACGAGCTTGTAAGGGAAGTTCCTCTCTATAAAGTCTGCAAAAAATTTGGCTGCTGTCGTGGATTACTTCAAAGTTTACAACAATCGTCTTCGACTTACGCAGGTATACTTCTCTTTCTTCTATAACATTCTCTTTTAAATAGTGCATTATTGAGTAGTTCGATAAAATAATATGATTTTTTTTTTTAAATTTTGAAAGGTATGATTACCAGTTTCTGCAAGCAGTTAAATTGGAGTTGTATGGAATTACTGGTAGCTCAATTCCAAACTCGTCTACAATTTGGAGTCAGTAGGGATTTAATGGATCTGTTGAGACTTCCAAGTTTAAATGGTCTTCGAGCAAGAAGTCTCTATAAAGAAGGAATAACGAGTGTTGTAGAGTTAGCTGTTGCAGATGAACTAGATATCGAGCGAGCTTTGTATAAAGCTCTTCCGTTTGAAAGGTACTTTCCCAAAAAAGTTGATCGTTAGAGAAAATAATCAAATTTAAATTCTTCAACGAATTAAACATAAATTAAACGAATATTGAAATAAATTATACGTTTCAGTGAGAAGGAACACAATGGAGAATGTCAGTTTGAACTTGCTAGACAAAATAAAGTAAGAACCACGTTTATAACAGGAAAAGATGGACTCACAACTCGACAAGCTGCTATGCTTTTAATTCAAGAAGCAAGATCTCTTCTCCAGGTTAGTAAAATCTAAAATAGAAACCTTTATTTTAAAGCCAATTTTCTTTAAAACTACTTTTTTTATTTTAGAATGAACTAGGAGTTCGAGAAGTGCAATGGGAGTCTAAAAATGAAAAGACTACCAACACCACAGTACTTTCTCAAAAAAATTCTTCCATCACTTCTCAACATTCCGAAATTATAAAAGGGAAAACAAATGTGGAGTCTATTGAATCAGGAAATGTCTTAGATGTGATCAATGAAGTCAAAGAAGATGAGGAACTCGTCCAAAGAACCCAAGAAGTGGCTACCAAAACCCAGAACCATTCAAACCTGACCAACAAAAAATTGCCCAAAAAAGAAACAAATAGGAGCAAACGCAAACTGAGTATTGAGATAACCAAACCTATACAAAAAACACAAGATAAATCAAAAATCCAGTCTAAAATCAGCAAATCTACATCTAAATCATTTAATGAAGATTTTCAAAAAGAAGAAAATTCTAAATTAAACCTTGAATCACTCAAACTTTCTCATATGTACAGTTTACGAATTTCTCAGAAAAGTGTTTACGAGAATATCGATAAGGAAACAGAAAGTGCTTTAAAAGAAGTATTGTTAAATATCGAGGAATTTAACGGCGAGAAATTGGAAGAAGAATTGAATGAAAACGTTCGAGAATTTCCGAAAAGTCCGAATTTATTCGACAGTGAATGTTCAGCAAATAATTGCAGTGCTTTGGAACAAAATGTTTTAGGTTCTCTTCGTCTTTCTGATTTCGAAATTACAAATTTAACAAGGAAAGGATCAACTGATGGGACTCAGGCAAATTTATTGAACGACCAGGTCAAGAAAGTTTTCAAAAAACTGGAAATAAACGAGAGCAGAAAGTCAGGAACAGTCGAAGATATGTTTTCGTCTGCTGATTTCGACGTAAATTTTACAGTGAAGAAAGATTCTGAGGGAATGGATGCAAATATCGAAAATGATTTGGACATTACGTATTTTGAACCGAATATATTTAAAACTGTTTTAAAAGAAAATGAAGTTACTTCAAATGCAGTTAATTCCCATGAAATTAATTTAGACGAGCAAAATGTGCAGGGACTTTCTGGAATTCGCCTCTCCGATTTTGAATTTACTGTTCCTTTAAAAAGGAATTCTGATGCAAAAAGTTCGAGCCATGAAAAAAATATTTCAGAAAACCAAGCTTCTGTATTTGATTTTAGTTCTCCAATGAATGCTGCTCAACATAAAAAAATTTCAGAGAGAAAAGAGCCTAAGGAAGGAAATAAAAATTACCTTTCAGGAATAAACGTTTCTGATTTTGAAATAACAAACAAAACAGATAAAACTGTAGCGATAAGTGAATCTGAAAAGACTTTTGTAATTGGATCAAATAAGACAAAAGAAATAGAATTTTTATCTGGAATTAACGCCTCGGAGTTCGAGATGAGCGCAGCGCCTAGAATTTCGGGAAAATCTGAAGAAAATTCTAAAGGGAATTCTACAAATATTTCTAAAATAAATTCTAGTAAGGCAAATTCTCAAATTGGAACATCAGATTTTTTGCTAGCCAACATATCGGATAATTTGCCATCAATAAAATTGAATGTGAACACAAATAACTTAGAAATCACAAAGACTAAAGATCCTCAAGATATTAAATCGAAAAGCGAAAGTATTTCTGTTTGGAGTAAAGATTCCTGGGATAATTATGAGATTAAGGAGGAAGCTGAAACTTCAGATGGAAGGGAGCGATTAAAATGTAGCGAAAATACTTCCAGAAATAAAGAAAATTTGATTCTAAAGAGAAAACTGATAGAGAAGAGAAAATATTCTGGGGCTGAAGGGTCTCCAATTGCGAGTGTAGAGACTTATAAGACTCGAAGAATTTCAGTGGCTTCTAATCAATCGAATTCCGATGATATGTTTACGCCTCCTAAGAAAATGAAAGTATTTTCTGGAGGAGAAATTTCTGCCCACAGCGTACAGAAAACCAAAACTTTGTCATCAGAAAATCCAAAATGGAAATCTGCCAGAATCATAACTACCAAAAAGGTTTTCACTCTCTTTAAACAAAAAATAGCAAAGCGAACCGATATTGCTTTTGCATTAGATTGTGAAATAGTTACAGAAAATAAGACTACTATCGGTGCAAAAATTCTTGGTGGGAATAACGATGAAGATAAAAAATCCAAGTCCGAAAAATTTGTTTGTGGAAATAAAAAAATTTGTGGGGTTGCTATTTCATGGGGATACAATGCACTTTATTATATTCCTCTAATCAATTTTCCAGAAATGAAGGTTCCTCTTAAAGAAAGGGAGCATTTTTTAAACGAAGTCTTGACGAACTCTACAATGACTGTGAGATGTTTTTCAGTAAAAAAGACTTACAAATTATTGTATCAATGTTGTGGAATAACTCCAACTTGTAAATTTCTTGATCCTGCTGTTGCAGATTGGATACTGAATTCTGTCGAAAGAGAAAAACATTTGTGTTTTTTGGTAGATAAATATTATCCGGATGCACATGATTATTTTGAAAATCGCAGTGTAATTGAAAATAATTCTCAATATACAGAAAACGATTCAACGAAAGAAGCTTTACTCACATGGTATACCATGGAAGTGCTTATGAAAAAAATTCAGGAGAAGAGTTCAACTTTGTTGAAGACATTTAAAGAACTTGAAATGGGAGTGATAGTAGTATTATCTCGTATGGAATTAAGAGGTTTGGGAATAAATCTTAGAGCTTTACAGGAACTATCCGACGTGATTAAAAAAGAAATGTCTCGTTTAGAAAAAAAGGCATTTTTTCTAGCTGGGAGAAAATTTAACTTTATGTCTTCTACCAGTGTCGCTCAAGTCTTAGGGTTGCAAAAAAGAAAGAAGGTTTCAACAAACAAAGCCGTTTTGGAACAATGTAGTCATCCAATTTCAAAGCTAGTTATGTCATGGAGAAAATTGAGTGCTCTTCAAACAAAGATGGTACTTCCTCTTTTAAATACGGCTCAAAATTCACGAATTTATGGTTCGCACATTACTCACACAGTCACGGGAAGGGTTTCGATGCATGAACCCAATTTACAAAACGTCCCCAAGGATTTTAGTTCAGAAGATAACACTTACGTGATAAGTCTTCGAATGGCTTTTATTCCAACCATTGGAAATCTAATACTCTCTGCTGATTATTGTCAACTCGAGCTTCGAATTCTTGCCCATTTTTCAAATGATTCTTTACTTCGTTCCATTATGAGACAAGAAGGAAATGATATCTTCAAAAGCATCTCCGCGAAATGGAACAACATCACCGAAGAAATGGTAAGCCTAAAAATAAATTAATTAAATCTCAAATTTATTACTTAGTTGCAAAAAAATGTATATTTCCAGGTGGACAATACAATGCGTCAAAGAACGAAACAACTGTGTTACGGCATGATTTATGGAATGGGCACAAAATCTCTAGCCGAAAGTTTGTCTGTGACAGAATCAGAGGCTAAAGAATTTTTAGAAACATTTATGAGTACCTATAAAGGGATTTGTTCTTGGCTATCTTACATTGTTGAACGAGCTCGAATTGATGGTTACGTAACGACGATTACAAAACGGTACAGAATGTTGCCAGGATTATGGAGTGAAAATCGATCTGAGAAGTGTAAGATATTAATTTTGATTGTAACATTTGATAATTCTACGTGTGCTTTTTTCATAGCGAATATGTTTTTGTCTTTTTACAGCTCAGGCAGAGAGGCAGGCTATAAACACAAAAATTCAAGGATCAGCCGCAGACATTGCTAAAAAGTCGATGGTTCTTATCGATGAAAGATTAAGACAAGAATTTTCATCAACACCTCTTGTTTTTCCACCTCTACAACCCAGAATAAGATTGAGAAGCTCAGGATCGAGTTCGGAATTCAGAGGTGCTTACCTAATTTTGCAATTACATGATGAATTACTATTTGAGGTACGATAATTAATTTTGATTCTACGTTTTTCCAAATTCTTTAGAAAAAGTAACCGTTACTGTATCTCAGAAAAATGCGATAATAAAATAATTGATCAAACTATTATATTTTACCTTATTAATTAATAGGTCAACGCTAACGATTTGCGCCTCGTTGCTGGATTAGTGAAAGAATCGATGGAGAAGGCGTATTCACTTGATGTACCACTACCAGTGAAATTGAGAGTGGGTCCAACCTGGGGTGATCTCAAGGATTATAAGGAATATACTTATTAGTATTAAGAAAAAATAATGATCTAAATATTTTTACACGAGAGGATATCGTTTTTATAAATTTAATGTCTAACGAAAGTTAGCGACTATTATTTAATAGTTATGTATAGGAAAAACATTTTTTTAAAATGAATTTTAAGTAATATATTACACGTTTAGTGTCAATCCTTACCGTGAATAGAATTTATGAAGTTATGAAATTTCATTATTTCATAAATAAATACCATTATTAAATTTTTTACAATAAACTAAACTTTTTATTTCCACTTTGAACGAAAAAAACATAGAACTTCGTGTACATCACGGTATAAAAAATCTAACTCTTCTTAATATTTAACCGCACAATAGTTTCTCTTGAGTATAAAAGAGAACGAAAACTATTTCCTTACATATATCTAAATTGAGGTTTTTTCTTCTCGAAGACGACAGATCTTTTTCTTAAGATACGAATTTTCAGACTTGATGAGTTCTTCAATTTCTTTCAGTCGTTTAATTTCTTCTTTCAGTAGTAAATTCTCTCTAAGAAGTCCCTCGTTAGTAGGTCCAGTCATGGGCAAAGAAGTCTCCTTCAATATATCGTCTTTATCAGATCCAGGGTCTGATTTAGGTTCAGAGTTTTCATTCGTGGGCAATAAATTCTTTTGTGACGATTCCTCCTTTAATGTTTCGACGATACTAGACCCAAATGCTGATTCGAGTTTAAAATCTTCAGTCATGAACAATAAATCCGCCTGATGTACTTCATCATTGAAAGATGCAGTTTCTACTTTGTACTCAGAATTTTCAATGGAAGATGATATCAACAATACATTTTCTTTCTCAACATTTTCTGCTGATCCATTTTCTATTTTTGATTCGGAAACCTCAGCTCCAGATTCTGGTTTAGATTTAGAATTTTCAATAGTAATCAGTAACTTCTCCTTCAATCTCTCGCCATTAGCAGTTGTAGATTCTGCTTCAATTTCCTCAACACGTACAGTTTCTGACTTGCATTCTGTATCTTTAGTGGTGGAATATTTTATCAATAGTCTTTCGGTAATTAAGTTGTCAACTGATTCAGTTTCTAGTTTGTTGTCAAAATCCTCAGTGGTAACTAATAATTTTTCACTGTCAGCAGATTTGGATTCTAACTTGGATTCAGAAACCTTAGATCCAGATTCTGATTTAAGTTCAGAATTTTCAATAGTGGTCAATAAATTCTCCTTCAATGTTTCGCCATTAGCAGTTGTAGATTCTGCTTCAATTTCCTTAACACGTATAGTTCCTGACTTGCATTCTGAATCTTCAGTGGTGGAACATTTTATCAATAGTCTTTCGGTGATTAATTTGTCAACTGATTCAGTTTCTAGTGTGTTTTCAGAATGCTCAGTGGTAACTAATAATTTTTCACTGACAGCAGATTTGGATTCTAACTTGGATTCAGAAACCTTAGATCCAGATTCTGATTTGGATTCAGAATTTTCAATAGTAGTCAATAAATTGTCTTTCAATGTTTCGCCATTAGCAGTTGCAGATTTTGCTTCAATTTCTTTAGCACGTTCAGTTCCTGACTCGCATTCTGAATCTTCAGTGGTGAAGCATTTTACCAATTGTCTTTCGGTGCTTAAGTTGTCAACTGATCCAGTTTCTAGTGTGTTTTCAGAATCCTCAGTGGCAAATAATAATTTTTCACTGTCATCAGATTTGGATTCTAACTTGGATTCAGAAACCTCAGATCCAGATTCTGATTTAAGTTCAGAATTTTCAATAGTGGTCAATAAATTCTCCTTCAATGTTTCGCCATTAGCAGTTGTAGATTCTACTTCAATTTCCTTAGCACGTTCAGTTCTTGACGTGCATTCTGTATCTTCAGTGGTGGAATATTTTATCAATAGTCTTTCGGTGATTAAATTGTCAGCTGATTCAGATTCTAGTTTGTTTTCAAAATCTTCAGTGGTAGGTAATAATCTTTCACTGTCAGCAGATCTGGATTCTAATTTGGATTCAGAATCATCAATCTTGGACAATAAATTCTCTGTCAATGCCTCTTTGTTAACAATTTCAAATTCTGACTTGCATTCAGAATCCTCAATGGTGATAAATAGACCTTCCTTCAATGTTATGACGTTAATGGATTTGGATTCAAAATCTTCAGTAATAAGCAATGAATTCTCCTTTAATCTTTCACCGTTGATAATTTCAGATTGTGTCTTAGATTCTAAATCTCCATCCGTGGAAAATAAATTCTCATTGAATAATTTATCCTTAGAATTCCCAGTTTCTGCACTGCAATCCAAATCGTTAATGGTGGCTTGATTCAGCAATAAATCTTCTTTGACTAGGTTATCAAATGATCCAGATTCTAATTTTTGTTCAGAAGACTCAATCACGGACAATAAATTCACCCTGAATATTTCATTCTTAGTAGATACAGATTCTTTACAATTAGGTTCAGAGTCCTCAGTCGAAGAGAGGAGATTTTCTTTTAATATTTCGCCCTGAAGAGATCCAGACTCTGATTTGGAATTAGAATCTTTAGTAGTGAGCAATAAATCTTCCATTAATGTTTCGCTTTTAGTAAATCTAGATTCTGATTTAGATTCAGCATCCTCAGTCGTAGGCCTTGAATCCTCCTTCAATGTTTCGACGTTAACAAAAGCAGATTCGGATTTGGAAACAGCATCCTTCATGAAAGGCCTTAAAATATTCAGCAATTGTTCATCTTCTCTAAACTTAGATTCTGACCTGCATTCAGAAACTTCAGACTCTGTTATTGATACAGAATCTTCAGATTTTGTTATTGATTCACCATCTTTAGAGCTCGGGAATATATCTTCCTCCAGTGAGTTTTCGCTAGCAATTTTAAGTTCTAATTCCAAACTAGAAGTAGAATCCACCGAAATTTTATCCGTATCACGTTCAGATTTAGAATCTTCAGTCACAGAGCATAAATTCTTTATTGATGTTTCACCGTTAGCAATTTCAAATTCTGGTTTGGATTCAAGATCCACTGTACTCGAAGACAATATATTGTTCTTGGATACTTCGTTCTTTCTAAACAGAAATTCTGGTTTGGATTCAGCATCTTCAGTCGCAGACAATACATTATACATTGATGTTTTGCGGTTAACAATTTCAGATAAATTCTTCTTGGATATTTCATCTTTGGAAAATTTAGATTCTGAATTTTCAGTGAGCAACAATGCAACCTCCTTCGGTGACATACCATTAACAATTACAGTTTCAAATTTTAATTCATGACTATCTTCCATAGTAGATTCATGTTCCACATCGGAATCAAAATCCACTAATATTTTGTTCTTAGCAGATTCAGAATCAGAATCTTCAGTCGCAGACAATACATTATACATTGATGTTTTGCGGTTAACAATTTCAGATAAATTCTTCTTGGATATTT
>JAUEJJ010000004.1:9501002-9513339 GCA_032164275.1 Synergus coniferae
AATAAAATAAATACTCCTCATGAATCAATAAGCATAAAAATTCATTAAATTTACTATATTTAATCAGACACTGTCGCAAATAGGGGCACTGTCGCAAATAGGTACACTTACCTTACTTATAATATTTTTGAGGTGAAATGAGGAAGTCGAATTGCGATATTAGAACTGAATCCAGCACCCTTAAACCTAATCTTCAAATAATAAAATTATCCATTTTAATGTACAGGTCGTAGCGGTCAACGACCCCTTCATCGGACTTGATTACATGGTCTACATGTTCAAGTATGACTCCACCCACGGAAAATTCAAGGGAGAAGTCAAGGCAGCAGACGGTTGCTTGGTGGTAAACGGCAACAAAATTGTTGTCTACAGCGAACGTGACCCCAAGGCTATTCCCTGGGCCAAAGCTGGTGCTGAATATGTGGTTGAATCCACCGGTGTGTTTACTACCATCGACAAGGCTTCCGTAAGTATTTGAGGGACAGCTTTTTCGAAGCTAGATGCAGACTCCTTTAATTAATACAATGTTTTTTTTTTCAATCTAGGCTCATTTGGAAGGTGGCGCCAAGAAGGTCATCATCTCTGCTCCATCTGCTGACGCGCCCATGTACGTTGTAGGTGTCAATCTTGATGCCTACGACCCAACCGCCAAAGTCGTTTCCAACGCCTCGTGCACAACCAATTGCTTGGCTCCTCTTGCCAAAGTCATCCACGACAATTTCGAAATTGTTGAGGGTCTTATGACTACCGTTCATGCTACAACCGCCACTCAGAAGACCGTTGATGGGCCATCTGGAAAGGTAGATCAAATTTCTAATCTCAAAATTAGGTTTTTTCATTTTACTCACCAAATGTTATTATTATTATTTGATATTTTTTCGCTCTCTAGAACGTTTCAGCGAAAAATGTATGGTTTTAATATTTATTATTTGTTTGTTTGTTTTTTTTTTTTTTTTTTTTGTAAAATAAATGATGCAATTTGAGATTTCATTTCAAATTCTTCATTCTAAACAAAAAGTATTAAAATCATATATTTTATCGCTCTGTATGCAAATTTTTATTTTAAGTGCATGTAATACTTAATCATAAGTGCAATTTAGTTTCTCCAATTTTACGCTCGCAATAATAAATACTTCTTTGCTAAAACTAGTTTCATACCTCCGTTTCGTACAGATGAAGGTATGAGGACTAGTTTTAATAAAAAATATTTATCATTGTGAGCTTAGAGTTGAGGAAGCTATATTTGTTCTTATGATAATTACTCTTAAGCCCTTAAGAGTGAATAGCGCTACAGAGCGAAAAAATATTTCTAATGTCTGTGGATAAAATGTGAAAATCGTATTTCCAAGTTCCTCAAAAATAAGATTTCTTCATTTTACTTATCAAATATTACAACTATTTTTGCCGCCTTGCAGTGGTAATGATTTTTAAAAAGAAGTATGCATACATAGCGAAAAAATGTATAATTTAAATACTTTTTTTTTTTTTGCTAAGAAAATTGAATTTTAAGGTCAGACTTTAAATTCTTCGTTTTGTGTAAGAAGAACTATAAATAAACATTTTTTTCGCTCTATAGGCATAATTCTAATTCAAAAGTAATTACCAGTGCAGAGGCAAAAATATCTAGTTAACGTTTTTGTTGAATAAAGTGAAGAAATCGAATTCTAAGCTTCTTATAATTGGAATCCAACACCTTCTAGGTAATTTCCTCATTTTACTCACCATATATTTAATTAGATCTTTTTCATCGTGTATCGATTTTCAAATGGAAATATACAAACACAGCGAAAAAACTTGTAATTTTAATATTTTTGTTATATACTTAAAAGATGGAACTTTGAGATCAAACTTCAAATTCGTTTTTTTGTACAAAAAAATATTCAAATTAGGCTTTTTTCGCTCTGTAGCGGTATTGATTTTTCATTTAGAATTTTATAGATCAAAAAAGTGTTTAATTTTAATACATTGTGCATAAAATGAAGAATTCGAAATCTATCCTCAAAATTCCATCTTTCTGTTTTACGCAAAAAGTTTTCAAAGTCGACATTTTTTTCATTCTATGATAAATTTTATGATTATAGTAGCATATATAAAAGAAAAGAAAAGAAGAGAAAAGAAAAGAAAAGAAAAGAAAAGAAAAACATTATTTTTAATATCACACCTTTTCTCTAATGAAAATGTTACTTTTTCCAGTTGTGGCGAGACGGACGTGGTGCCGCTCAAAACATCATCCCTGCTGCCACTGGAGCAGCTAAAGCTGTTGGAAAAGTCATTCCATCCTTGAATGGAAAATTAACCGGAATGGCTTTCCGTGTTCCAGTCGCCAACGTCTCAGTCGTTGACTTGACTGTTCGTCTTGGAAAGCCTGCGACCTACGATCAGATCAAATCCAAGGTAAAGGAAGCTGCCGCAGAAGGTGGTTCCCTAAATGGAATTTTGGGATATACCGAAGACGAAGTTGTCTCTTCCGACTTTGTTGGTGACACCCGCTCCAGCATCTTTGATGCCAAGGCCGGAATTCCTTTGAACGATACATTTGTCAAGCTTATCTCGTGGTACGACAACGAATTTGGCTATTCCAGCCGTGTTATTGATCTAATCAAGTTCATGCAATCCAAGGATCAGTAAATATTGAGAGCTGGAATCTCAATATCTCAACGCTGATTTCATTCAGCCAGCAATAAAGTGCTCGACGTTTCGAGTCAAAGGCTGTTTCAAAGGGCGTTTTAATAATTATTTTCGTCACAGTAAGTCAGTAGTGTCATAAGAGGAGTCTGAGGAACGTTAGAAGTTTCACATTTAAGTCCTTGTTACATTAAATGATAAAAGGTATTATAAATTAACTTGAAATTAAATTGATCTTTAATCTCTTTAATTGTGATTAAGTATTGTAACGTTAAGTATAAGTACTTTATGTTCGCCAATTGCAAAATTAAGTTTCCTTCTCTGTCCAGTCGATATTGTGCACACTGAGTTTCTGCGTTTTACTTTGTCATTAACATTCTTTTTTTTCAATCAGTCGTTAACTTCAATAAAAGTTGTTACATCGTAAAATGAGTATCGTTTTATTTCTACCCTTTTGTGATTTAGGATTATTATTTAAATACAAACCTGTCAAATCTTCATGACGGGTGTTGAATAATGACCCTAACTTCAAAACTCAATTTTTTCATTTTACTCATGAAATATTATAATCTTTATAAAAAGAGATTGCCAAAAACCGCAAATTTTGATGTTTTTAACATTTTATTAAATTGGAAAATATTTAACAATATTTTTTTACACTATTCTTATTTTTGGCCTTATTTGAAAAATCTCATAAGTTAGAATATGATGATTGTTACTTGCTCTGCGGAAAATGTTTTACCCCCCCCCCTCCAAAGAAAAAATTTCGTTCCGGTACCACTGTAGTCGATAAAAAAGGTGCATTATTTTTTTAAATAGGTGACAACAAATTGAAAACTCAAACCAAAAAAACGGAAACATGAAAACATTTGTCTAGCAGAAAGAAAATTGACTTCCAATCCAAGTCAACAAAATTTATACTAGAAATTCAAATGAAAAAGTAAGGGTGATTTGAGGAGAATTGAAGTAAATTTTGGGAGATTTTAGAGAAGATTTCAAAAAGAATTCATGGTGAATTGAAAAGAATTCAAACCAATTCAATGTCACGATAAAATCGCAGAATTTAAAACAATTTCAAGGGGTTTTGAAGACATTTTGAGGGATTTCGAGCAATTTTAAGAAATTTCAAGGGATTTTTAAAGAATTCGATATTTTCCGCATTTTCATAAGAACATGTTTTTAATAATTTTAAAAAACTTCACGGGATTTAAAGATGACTACTTAATTAAATACCACATTATATTGAAAGAACACATTCTTGAAGTACTTACTTTTTGCAATGAAACATGACAATGTAATAGGTAAAGTATTTTTTAATCATTTACACTTGTAACTATAACCTACAGTATTTCAAAGTAATCATTTTATCCCAAAGTACAAATTGTAAAAATATTTATAAATTGAAAGCAATGGGTTAAAATGGAATCATTAACAGATGTGCAGATATTAAATAAAGTGAAATTCATATTTGTTATTCACAACATTGATACAATTAACAAATTTTAAAAAAATGGAAAGACTAGAATAAAGTTTAAATTTATACATTGCTTACATTAAGCTTATGTTTTAAAGAAATGCAGGGATGCCAGTTCGTCCACTTTTTACCCTAATCCCCTTTTTTCCTCTCAAATTTGAAAAATCCCCTTAAATCCCTAAAATCGAGAATTTTGACCCAATTTTCCCCTTTTTTCACAAAGTTTACGATTTCTTTTTGTAAGAATTATCGTTTTTAAAACGATAATTATAATTTTAAAATTATTAAATTTAATTTAATTTAATAATATTTAAATAAATTTAAATTAAATTATTAATTTAAAAAATTTTTAACGATAATTATAATTATCGTTTTGATGCAATTACATTTTTTAAGAGATATTAATACGCGGAAATGATTCAAAACTTCCTAATAATAAAATATGGATTGTCATAAAAAAATATAGTATTTATTAATGTATTTTCACTTCCCTTACACTTTAAAAAATCCCCCCCTTTTTTTAAAATCCCTTTTTCCTTAACTTTAAACGACTGAACCGCTGGCATCACTGGAAATGCAAATAAAACGAAAACAATTTTTAAAATATGTCTAAAGTCTTCAATCTGGTTAAAGTATTAAAGATATCAATATACAATATATCTTCTCTAATTTTTTTCTATTTTTGGTTTGGAAACACATCATTTTCAGAAGAATTTATTCTATATGAACACTGATTTTCTTAAAGAAATTGGCTAAAAGTTAATGAAACTATTCTCACTAAAAAGATGAATCAAATCGGTTTTCATCTTGTATAAAATGCAATTAACTTACATGCTCTTCATTTTATATAAATCCCTTTTGCTTCCTGATCCATAGGCGCTTTTCAAATAACATTAAATGTCAGAAGACAGTTTGGTCTATCCTTGTTTACAAATTCTCAATGTCTATTCCTTAAGCCTGTTGGGTCCAATCTCTAATCCCAAAATTCGATTTCTTAATTGTAATTGAAAAATATGAAACTTAGGTGTTTTTTTTTTGCGTTGCAGCGGTACTCGCTATTAAAATACATTATTTAAATACACTATTAAAACATTTCTAGTTTTAATATTATATATTTTGTGCAAAATGAAATTTAAATTTTAAAGATAGATTTCGAATTTTTAATTCTCCACACAATGTTTTCCAAGAAATCATTTTTTTAGCTCTATAGCCAGATTTATATTCATAAAAAGAGTAACACTATAGAACGAAGAAATATCTAACGATAATATTTGTCAAGTAAAATGAAGAAATCGAATCTTAAGTTAAAAACTTGGATCCCACCCTTAAAAATGAATTCTCAATAAAAAAATTTAAAAGGAATATAGTAAAAAAAAGTTTTATACATTCAAAGTTTGGTAAGTCGTTGCAGATGCTGCAAAAATCTTGACGAAAGTTTGATCAAGAAAAGATTTTAGCCCCAAGAGGTTGGGGCCTTATATTTCGCTCCATTCTTTTCTGTTGTTGCTCGAATAATCGTCTTTCTCGTTCTCTTCTTTTCTGTTCTCTCAGGACTTCAGTCGGATCTCCGAATTCTTCTACTGTTTCTTCTTCCCAACCTGCTGCATTGTCTTCCCATTCTTTGAGTTCATTCTGCGAATATAAATAAGCTTGAAGAGTATTGGAGCTAAATTCGAATCTCAAAATTCGATTTATTATTTATTTTTGATCAAGAATTATTAGAATTCATTATATTTTCGCAGGGTAGATTCAGAGTATACATACTCTGTTTTTAAATAAAAGTATGACTATAGAGTGAAAAAATTTTCGATTTTTTTTTTCATTTTAGTCATCAAATATTATAATTAAATATTTTCTCGCTCTGTACGCACATTTTTATTTAAAAAGTAAATAATCCCTTACAGAGCGAAAAAATATTTATTTCTAATATCTGATAAGTAAAACATGAAAATTTTAAGATTGATCCAATACACTTGAGAAGGTTGAATCCATGTTCAAGTTTAAGGTATTTCAAAAGATTTTATAAAAATCAATAGATTTGAAGAGATCTAACAGGTTTTAAAGAATCAAAAAACATTTTTTGTTTTCAAATTACTTTTAAATTAATTATTTTGAAATTCTTTCAAATTATTTGAAATATCTTGAATTCCCTTTAAATTCTCTTAAATCACTTGACATTTCTTGACATCCCGTCAAATCTATTAAAATGTTTTAATATTTTTAAAATCTTGTGAAATCTCTTGAAAATCCATACATTTTTTGGATTTCTGTTAAGGGTGTTGGAGCGTTCATGGCAAAATTGTAGAGATGCATTGTTTGAGGGGTCCTTTCATCGAGATCGGTTTCTCGATGGCAGAAATTGGGTTTAGTGTCCCTTTTTGGGAAAAAAAGAAAGTGTTGTTGTTAAAAGGTGTATTTGTTAAAGCTTTGGAGGTTACAAAACTCCCCAGTGAAGAACGAGAAGAAACCCAGTAGACAGCCCTGAATTGGTGGATATTGTGATGAATGTAGATTTAGTTTCTACTTTTATAGTTGCGCAACAGCGCAACTGAAATCTTTAATATAAAGCTTTACAAAAATAATTCTGCGTTAGCTTCTTCTAGAAAAAGAAATTAACGATCCTTCGAGGAAAAGGGGAAATCCCCAGGATCGATTTACGAGCGGAAAGTTCAGAGTTTTTATAATTTTACAAGTTTGGTCTTGAGAAACACTTGAACAAAAGGGCACCCTGTGCGGGCTATAAACTAAAGAACAGTCAAATCTGCTTACCAGATGAAAGTCATAAAATTGTAGAAAGCCTTTCAACAAAGACTAGTTTTTACTATCAGTCCCGTAATAATTTGAGACGCGAGAGTCTCAAATTATTTTTGGATTGGGACGCATGGCGACTTTTCCTTTTTAAATATAAGATTCTAAATTTAACAGAATATTATATGAATAATATAGATTATGATTCATAATACTAAAAGCATATATACAAATAATAATTAAATATAATTATACTGACGACAAATCAATTATGCGTAAATTATAATAAGTTGTGATTAACATGAATAAGTTAAATAATAAATGCTAGGCTTAATGGTCATTAATTATCAATTGTAAATTGATAATTAATTTTATTGGAATGAGTTATCAGTTACCAAGCTATTAAGAACGTTACTAATCAGTACATGTTGACGAGTACAAATGCAAAATCAGTCGTATTGCTTTAAGCGCGCAGTGAATACAAGTTTTCGCGTAATAAAATTATTTTTGTTGGAATTTGCTAGATTCAATAAAAATAAAAACTATGGTTCCATTAACATTTTCATGGTTAATTGATGGAGCAATGTTCCTCTTAACAATACTAATCGCGGATTACAAACTTGAAGTGTCCACGGCTTTTCTGTTTAAGAGCTTTTACGATCAAAGTGAAAATCTACCTTATGTAGGAATTTATAATTTCGACAAACCATACCTGGTTTTACGTGATCCAAAAATTATTAAACAAGTCTTGGTGAAAGACTTTAACTCATTTTCTCATAAATATCAGCGATCGAGTGAAAATGACGACACAAGCAACAACTGCCTAATTGTAATTGATAATCCCTATTGGAAATATATTAGACACAAACTTTCAATTTTGTTTACTACTACAAAATTGAAGTGTGTTTACGAAAGTGGTTAAGATGCTATAAAAGACCTCAATGATTATATGGATTCACTGGGCTTAAAAGGTAATTAATTTTTGATATTTCCAAGGTTATTAAAGTTTCTAAAAAGTATTTTCAAATAGGTTCTGGAAAAAAAGTGGACATAAGATATCTTTCTGCAGATTTTACTATAGATTTTATTGGACTGACAGGATTTGGGTTGAAATTAACCAATCTGAGAGATCCGAATGCTGAATTTCGAATAACTTCTAAGAACATGTTTGGTTCCTATAGTTTGAGACGAGGTATGGAACTTATCTGCGTTTTTCTAACACCTCAGTTTAGCACACTCTTCGATTGTTTTAGTAAGTTATTTAGTGAGTGAAATAACAGACACAAAAACAAGTCAATTACCTTATTCATTTTTTTACAGAATTTGAAGGGACTAATTTATTAGGTCAAGCAATATTATAATTTGTTGCCGGTTATGATACTTCATCATCGACGATTTCTTTTGCTTTGTACGAATTAGCCAGAAATCCAGATACACAATCAAAACTCAGAAATGAAATTAATGAAGGCCTTGAAAAAAATTGTTACGTCGTAACAAATTCCTTTCTACGCACAAATTTCTCAATTTTCTAAGCCATTCACATCTGTCACTTTATTATGGTCATGGTTTGTAAATATGCGCCCGACCATCTTCAACTTTATTACGGTGACAGATTAGAGTAGTATTTTTTTACTAGTACAGCTTCGTACTTATCCTAAACCTGACCCTGACCAGTCCTTAACCAATGAGACCTTTGCCTATTATTAGTTCGTACCTCCCACAACAATGTGTCCCAACTGATACTTTTTGTACAAACTTTCAGTTCTAGAGATATCTTCTAACCATCGACACAGAAACACCTGAGCGTTCGCATCTTAGGTTGTCTCCCAGAACGAAATCCTTACACTTCACCTTAGTCCTTGTAAATTATCAGTCGTCGTATTGATTAAATAAAATTAATTATACACAATAGTATTAATTTATTTAACCTTCCGCGACTTAGTGAAACATCACTTCAATCATTAACAAACAAAAATAATAAACTTATAAAATAGTTATATTTATGAAAATTGTCAATTAACATATTATAATTGAAAAGTTGTTTGTGATACGAGTATTAATTCACAGCTAACTGAACTACGATATCTGCACATGGTTATCGCAGAAACACTGAGAATGTATACAACAGTGTCAGTTTTAGATCGAAAAGCAACAAAGGATATAAGAATCGAAAAAACCTAGGCTAATCATAGAAAAAGGAACACCAATTTTTATTCCAGTGTTTGGATTACACTACGACTCAAAATATTACCCCAATCCAGATGTCTTCGACCCTGAACGTTTTTCAGACGCCAATAAATCATCAATAAATCCCTGCGTTTACCTGCCTTTCGAAATTGGTCCACGAAACTCCATAGGTAACCAAACATTAATTAAATAATTCTTGATTTACTCATAAAAAGATATTTTTTGATAAAAGTATAATACATGTTAAAATATCTTTACATCTAGGAATGCGCCAAGGACTTTTAGTAAGCAAACTTGGCGTTGCTCTTATAATTTCCAGAATTGAGGTGTCACTTCTGAAAGAGTCTTCAGTAGTAATATTGAGGTTTGACTTCAAATTCTTCGTGTTAAACAAAGAGTATTATAATTATATATTTTTTCACTCTGTATACAAATTCCTATTTAAAAAGTGAATACAGAACGAAACTAGTTATATGAATTCGATCTCGGGTGTTAGAGTTAACTACATTCAATATTCATATTATATTTTTTTTGTGCTCATTTTTTGAGCACTTTGTTTTCTCATTATGATGAATCGCAAATGCATTTGCTTCCTAATAGAGGAGGCATTAACGATTTTATTAAATATTAAAAAATATTTGTGGGCGTACACATGAAAAGGGTCATTATGGTCCGTATGGCGTTATGTATAGGATAGTATAGCCGGATGAATTTCCAACATTTTAAGCCCAAGTCTTCAAGTTTTTGTGGCGACAAAAAACGGCGACACACACAAACAATATCCGGACAATTAATTAGAATGTTGTATTAGACATTTATCAACTGAGGAAAGTTAAATTAAACTATTTTAAAGATATTGGAAAATGTAACGACTACAAAGCTTCCTCTATGAGGAAGCAAAAATATTTCTAATATCTGCTGAGTAAACTGTAGGTCTTGTATTTGAAAGTTAAAACTTGAACCCAACACCTTTAGGGGGTTCGAGTCCAAAATCTTACCTCAAAATTTAATATCTTTATTTTATTCTGATTTTATTTAATGAATATTAAGACTTGAGTCAAAATTTCCCTTAAATGATACTTGAAAAACAAAATTAGAAAGAACTGCACTTAAATTAAAAAATTTGAAAAGTAATATTTCATTGAAACATTACTAAAAAAATTACTAACAGATGAAATAAACATACCGTTGGTATTGGATCTGAAATAACAGCAAACTTTGTAGAATTTTCGTTGGCACTCTTACTCTTCTTATCCCTAATTAAAATTTTAGTTTGTCGAGTGATTTTTGGTGTCATATCCTGCAATTAAGAATTAACAATGTATTAAAAAATGAAGTTTTCGATACTCCGTTCGCAAAACTTAATTTTATTTCGCACACACTAGGTCAAAAAAGCGTATGTTAAATCAAGCTTCGCATATGTTGTTTAAAAAAATACGGTTCCATACATGTGCAAGAATGTGATTTTGAACTTGTGTGATCAGCTTTTCATATTCACTTGGCTCGTGCACAAAAAATTCACACAAGGCTAAAATCACATTTTCGTACTAGTATTGAAATGTACTATTTTAATAACCGGTTAAAAATTTTTCTTTCTTCTTTTCAATTTTGAAATTAATAATCTGTCATGTTAATACGAGTGTAGTTTGAAACCAAGAAGTATTTTAACTGAACAATTTTCATTGAAAAAATCTATATTTAAATGCCTTTAAGGGTATTGGGTCCAAACTCTAAAATCAAAATTCAATCTCTTCAGCTAGTCTAAGATCCGAACCTAAATCGACCTTCACCGAGCTGATAATAGAATGAAACATATTTTATCATGAATTTTGTATATTAGAAAATATATTAAAAATGGGTTTGCTAAAAAAATCCTGGACAGACTATTTTTAATTATTTTTTTAAAAATGATTTTTAATAAAATATTGCAACATCAAGATAATAAGACAATTTTGTCCTGACTTAAAGTATAAAACGTATAGAATGTGCAGCCGTTGGGTTGTCTATTATTTACCTGTGCGAACTACTGGGTTATGAGGTATTTACAGGTATGTCGATACCAGTTACTTTCACTTGATTGGATAATAGAAAAAATTTTTATGTCATCATAAGCGCTGTTTTATTGCGAATACGTTGATATAGGGTTATCTACAAAAAATTCGGTCCTATTAGGGGTTTGCGAATTTTAAAGATTTAAATTTTAACGCGCGTGGAAATGTGTGAGAGAGAGATCCGAGGTAAGTATACTGTGTAATAATAAAGGACCCAACATTGCAGTTGCCTGTGATGGGACATGGATGGTACCCTGAATATTCGAAAATGCGCATGCTCGGTATGTAAACTATGGAGGGTAGATTTGGGTAGAGGTACCTCTACTACCCTCCATATAGTAAACAGTGCGCGTTATTTTGGAGTAGCTAATGACTTACACCTGCTTACCCATCGTTTATATTCCGGCCTCGGGTCTGGGCGATATATAATCGCAGGGCGGATTCAGGTAAAAACTCAGGCATATTTATCGTTTGCCGAGCTCTTCGAGGGTATGTATAGGCCATGTATACCGCCATATTGGATTTCCCTACTACAAAAAATTTTAAGAACAATATATGGTATGTAAATTCTATGTGGCTTAATGCAACTGATTCTATATGTGCAAAGTCAAACCCTGAAAACTATGGTTGGCATTTAGATGATTTTTTAAAACCAACAGGTTTTAACGGAGATCAAACTCCTTTGAAAATCCAGGACATTGTTGAAATGGAAGAAAATGAAAAAGAATCTAATGAATCAGAAGAATTCGAGAGTCAGAATGATACTTCTGATGAAGCAGATATTGAATAGAAAATTAGAATTTATTTTTGTATTTATGCTGTTCTGTAATAAAATTTTTAAACGTAATACAAAATGTTTAGTCTATCTTTTTTTGTTATTTTTTAATTTGAATTTTCGGCTATCCACTTTGTTTCTCTTTAATTTTTTCCAAAAAAAGAGCAAAAAACTTTCAAAGTATAAAGTAATTGATATTTTTATTATTTACGTTAGTAGTATAGGGCAACTCTGGGGCGCCGAAAGGGGCGTGGCCTATCTGGCCCCCTGCACCGCACTATGGCGCCAGACCCCTCGCCAAAGGTTGAGGTTTGTAGGTAGTAGAGGTGAAGGGGGGATGTGACGGGGCCTTATTACGTAATACGGGAAGAGTTTTCCAAAACTCGGAAGTAGTAGAGTAGGGTTAGGGGATTCCTTGTCAGGTGTTGTGAGGATAGTGGTCGTGGCGCGTGTCGCCAAAGATAAGAATATGGAGGT
>JAUEJJ010000004.1:9513439-9539687 GCA_032164275.1 Synergus coniferae
ATTTTTATAGTGATCTTGTTAAATTGTTTATAATTCACTTTCAGGTAAGTTGATTTTTCTCTATTATGTATGTACATTGTACGTATATGTATATGTAATTATTGTTGCTATAAAAGTATAATTTAAATGTATAAATTTTTGATAATTTTAATTATTTTTATTTTTGAATATTAATTTTGTTTATGTTTACAGGTGAGGATTCATGCTAAACTATTTATTCAAATATATTTTGGATTTGAAAAATGGACATCAGAAAATCATGATAAAAACTGACTAAGTTGGATTTAAGAAGTGGATGACTGAGAACTAAGACTTTATTTTCTAAACTACAAATTTTATTAGCCATATGCATCTGATTAATTTTTTATTGACACAAGTAAACACCAAGTTTAAGTATAACGCTTTTTGAATTTTTCCGCCTGGAGGTTTTTCAGTGGTGCTATTGGTTCTACAATCTACTAATGCGCTAATTCGTATATTCGTCCTATGCGCATAATCAGCTGGATGTACAAATAAAAATGGCGACGCTCATCGAAAACTACGAACAACAATACGCAGTTTTGACAGCTGATATCACTGCCAAAATAGGAAGAATATCTGTTTTAAATGGCAGTAAGTATTTAAAATAACGTGATTAAAAAATATTAACTTTACGTTTATAAATTTCAAATTATTCTTGTGTTTACGACATTTTCTTCGAAAACACATGACTCTGCTATCTGGTGGAATTATTCTATAACAATAATCGATACACTTGATGTAATTTACAGATGAGAAAAAGCCATTTATTCAAGATGTTGATCGTGAACTCGAAGAGGCTCAGGAATTGGTAAGAATTTTTATTTATTTCAAAAATTTTTTGTTAAATGTCATCGACTCTTTCACTACCTAACCACAAAAGTCAAAATATGATTTTGAATTTGTTTGTCTCTACTTATTGTTTTAGTTCTGGTTTTTGAATTCGAAATGTTCAAATTTATTATGCAGTTTTTGTATTTTCAAGCTGACAATAATTTTCGTATTATATATATATTTTTTTTAGAGAATTACGTATATTTTATAATATACATTATAATTCAAGTTCAGAAATTTTTTTAATTATCTATTTTCATAATTTCAGCTGGAACAAATGGAATTAGAAGTACGGGGAGTTTCCGGAGTGGCTAGAGATCGTCTGCGAGGCAGGGTCGAGAGTCACAGAGCAGAGCTCAAAAGGCTGACTCAGGAATTTGAGTTGGCAAAGAAGCCAAAGAATGAAATCGTCGATTTGGGATTAGAAGAATCTTGGGACAATGGGATCACCGAGGAACAAAGAAAAAGGTTACTTGATGCTTCTGAAAGGATAGATCGAACCGGAAGGACTTTACAAAATGGTTATCGCATGGTTCTCGAAACAGAAGAAATTGGTTCCCAAGTGTTAAAAGACCTTCATGATCAAAGAGAAACGATTCAAAGAAGCAGAGGGAGGGTAATTGTTTTACTCCACAGTTTATTTCTTCCATTTAATACAAGCATTCTCAAGAATGTTACCGAGCAGTTAAATCTTTAAACCTTTCCATAAATTTTAGAATATCGTCATACTTGTCTACCGTATATTTAATTGCCTGTCTTGTTTTTCAGTTACGAGACACAGATGCTGAACTGGGTCGAGGGTCTCGTTTGTTATCCGGAATGATTCTTAGAGCTCTTCAGCAGAGATTAATTTTAGCATTGGTAACGCTTGTGCTGATTTCCGTAGGCTGTTTCGTTATATATTACAGTTTTAAAACTTAAAACGTTAAATGGTGTGCCTCGACTGACCAATGATAGAGAATTACGGATCATCAGATCGAATCCTGCCTCCAGTTTCATCTTTGAAGTTCGCTCAAGTGCATTGTTCTACCTACAGCCATCTTGAAGCAATTTACGTGTAAGCACCGCCTTCACCAAGTGACTTTTAAATTTATTTATACAATTCCATCACAGTGACTCAGAACTCGAACACGAGTCACGATTTTTGTATCACAAACTTGGACTTTTGCTATATCTTCGTTGAGATAAAGCTTAGGTTCTTCAATATTCAAATGGGTTAAATCCCAAACTGTCCTTTTTAGATCGATGGACTGAATACGAAAGCTGAAAAGCTTGCGTGATACAATCACCATAGTGGCGATCCTAGTCATTTGATGAACATTCCTTTAATATTACATAAATATTATTTCAATGAATAAAAAGATGAAATTTATTTCCAAGCAAACATCTAGTGTCGAGACAATTTTTTTGCAAAGAAATTTAAGGGATTGGGAATGATGGAATGTAACTTAATTACATTTTTATAACTTCTAGTCTTAGATGTTTTTTTTATTTTTATTTTTTATTCAACAGTGTCAGTTTTTCATATAAAATTTAATCACCTCTCGCGATAAATACATTATCATTTCACTATTTATTACTCTAATGCACTTCACTATTTAAAACTACACTTTCAAACGCACTTTTTAATTTGGAAATACTTGAGTAGAAAGAGAGATTCACTTGTTTGTACATAACTGACACGTGAGTGGATAAGGAGGGCGAGAATTGTAAATAAGAGGTCGGTAAGACGTAATGGTTACTTTATGTATAATATAATTGTAAAGAAATAGGCAAGCTTAATAATATCTCGAATTTATTATCTATCACGTTATTATCAGATGCCTTAATGGCATTCTTTGTGTTCGTCTGCGACACTATGTATCGGTGAAAATGATATATAATAAAAGATATATCTCGAAGATCGAGCAATAGCGAATATTTGATGAAAGATGCACTGTTTTCGGGAAAGGCGACGTGATAAAATTGGCGAATGTGGCGACGTTATTTGCTGCTTTAGTGCTGATAAAATTATTTGGGCCAGATGCTCAACCCGGTCAGTCTAGATGTTGATAGAGATCCTCTAATTGTGGCTTGAAGTACGCTTTCAGTTGAGGCCGTTTCGTTTTTAACGTCGGCGTCAAGAGTCCATTTTGCACTGAGAACGGATCTGGATGGAGGTAAATGTCTTTGACCTGAAAAAAGGGATTTTTATTATTATATGATTTAAATTGAAAGAGACTTTCTCCATTTTGTAGTATCCATGTTTTCAAACTGTCTTTTAGATTTCTATGTTTCTAATGTTGTCTTCTTTAAAATAGATTTCGAAATCACCTGTTCAAACGATTTAAGGCCGGCTTCTTTTCCCCACGAGTGCATATCGTCGAGAATTAACCTTTTGACTTCTGGGTTGGCGCAGAGAACACTGAGCGTTCCAGGTATTTTGTTCTCCAGAGCCCAACATTTAACAACGTCTACGTCGGGAACAACAACTGCAACTACACAGGACTTGAGCGACTCCCCATGGACGAAGACCTGGTGGACATACTGACTGCGAATGTAAATGTTTTCTATTTTCTCCGGGACTATGTACTCGCCCTGTGATAGCTTGAAGATATGTTTCTTCCTGTCAATTATCTTCAGCGTCCCGTTCTGAAAAAAATTCTTCGGTGAGTTTTTTTTATTTATGTTTAAAATATCTATATTTCAGTCTTAAAGGGTTAAATTTCAGTCTTAAATGGAAAGGTTTTTAAGAATTAGATTACCGGTAACCACATTCCGACGTCTCCGGTATGATGCCAGCCCATTTCGTCGATTACTTGTGCCGTTTTTTCGGGATCTTTGAAGTAACCCATGAAGACGTTTGTACCTTTTACACAAACTTCTCCTTGATTATTGATGGCGTAGTATTCCATTTCTGGGACGTCAACTAATTTTACACAGCAACAGGCCACTGGAGGACCCACGTGTTCAGGCACATGGTCGCCCTTTAAAAATCAGAAAAGTACAATTTATTACACAAGAAATATTTTCACTAAGAGACTTTGGCTATTAATTTCAAATAAATTTGTTCTTAAGTCGTAATAAAAAGCAACGTGATTTTCCTCGTGACTGCATTCAATTTCATCAGGTGATTTAATTTCTTGTAGCTGATCACTTCAGAGTGATGTCTTTATTCATGATCATATAACGCGGTTGGCGCCTTATCGATTCGAGAAAGTTGTGATGGTTCGTGCTTACTCGTGCCAGAAACACGCGGTAAAGACGTTTTTATTGGGTGAGCCAAAGTAAATATCTGCACGTTTGCACCAGTCGATTGTTCCTTTAGGTAGCCAAAAGTAGAAACCACGTGGATCATTTGATTATTAGTCAGCGCAGTTGTTAATAAATTAACTCGAACCTTTCATTTTATTCCAGATAAAAAGTTGCGGAATATATTTTTCTCGATTTGAATCGTTTTCCCAATCTTCAATCAGATTTCTCTCTAATTTACTTTCTCTCTAATTAAATCATTCAACAAAAACTATCGAATAGATTTTGTCAATAATAATAACTGATTCTGAATTATCAGCATAAATCTTGGATCAACTATATTTATAATTGGAAACAATAGTCGCTTGAAAGCTAATGACGCATTTTTAAATTTCAATTTGTCCCATCGTATTTAGATTTATTTAGATTTTTTTCTTCAGCTAGAGTTTCTCATAGAAGTTATTTTAGAAATGACCTAAGTTATTTGAACGAAAATTGCACTTCTTTTGATTTTAGTTCGAAATATTTAGAAGATGAACTTAAAGAATCAATCATTGTTTTGCGTACTGGGAAAGATTCAGAAAATGTTAGATTTATTGATTTTATAGATAAATACGAATAACAAACATTGAGGAATCGTAACTCGGAATTGAAAGCTCTCAATAAATACATTTCCATGTCGATCAACAATCTCGAATTGGCAGAATGCACTCTGAGGTTTATTTGTAGAACGTTTATTGACCGCGAAATTTTACATAAACCTAAAACAAGGTTGCGAATAAACGTAAAATTTGTAGGATAGAATATTCAGTGACATATCGTAAAAATTTTAATTTAATTAAAATTAAGAGCAAGTCTAGAATCATTTGTTTCTATTTATTTTTTTATTGAGCTAAGATTTTAAATCTTATTCTTTTCGTACTTGAAAAACAAGGAACTAGATTATATAAAAAATTAACACTGTTATTAATAAAAAGAGACAAATTTTGCTTATTTGTTTTCTAATAGAAACGAGGGTGATGGGCTTTTAAAATTGCACACTGATATTTTACAGGCTTGCTATCGTCCTAATGATCTCCCAGAATAGCAAATGATATCCTATGACAAATTAGCTCGCAAACTTTGCAACGCGATTTTCCACACTTATAGAACGTTCTTTCACATTTCACATGGTAAACCAACAAAACCAGATGGTATTCATTCAGTGATCTCAAGATATTCCACTCTATTTATCTATCTCTATTTCAATGTATATTAGTCCATTATATATTCGTGATTTTCTCCTGACTATTTCTATATGATTTATTAGCGTGGCGAGTTCAAAACGACTATTATTACCAAAATACACACTCATAAATGTTATTTTAGTTGTAGAGTGAAATAAGAAACTGATTTTATTTTCGTTTCAGATCTGGCAAAAATACTATTTCCTACTCAAAATTATATCACGTTCCGGGGTGGGCGCTGGAATTTTGAAAGTTGTTGCCTTGACATTCGTCAGCTTTGAAATTTTTGATAATTTGAAGGTCAGCAAACACTTATTTTCGGAAAAATGTTTGAAATTTGGAATTATTTGGACTCACCTGAATTGTGAGGGTGATGGGAGCGCAACACTCGGTTTGGCCATAGCCTTCGACTATAAGGCATCCTAGGGCACACCTTGCAAACGTGAGAACATTTCCTGCCAAGGGTGCTGAACCGACGACCATGAGTCTTAATCTTCCTCCCATACCATCTTGAATTTTTTTGAAAACAATCTTGTCCCACATACTGTTCTTTCTTATTATACACTTTTTAATTTCACCCTCTTTTGCTCGCAGTCCCATATTAAAGAGCATCCTCTTCAGGCAGGAACTCTGGAGTTCAGCTTGCACCTAAAGAAAGGATGATTGATTTATTTTCAAGGGACAACTTTTTTAAATTAAATCTTTTTAAAATTAAATCTTTCCCTCAAATTCTATTTCTATTAGTTACAATAGTTCTGTTTTCGAATCAATCTTCCTAATTCTCCGAGAGCCAAGATTTACCTGGCGACGTGAAATCAGTTTCTTAGGTACAAAGTAAGAATAGTTGAATACAGAAAGGAAACTTTAATCTCTGTAGTTGAACGTCTAATCTCAATATACAAGTGAATATTTTTTAAAGTTGAAGGAGAGAAAAATTGTAATTAATTTCCTATCGTTGCCTTTGTTCATGGTTGAGCGATAACGATTCCCATTCAACACATGCTTTCAGTTTCAGGGCTAGTCGGAAAGGAAAACTTCTCTGTGCCAATTCACTCGCCCCACCTGTTCAAAGTTCTGGTCGCTATGCAATATCCTGAGAGTAAGAGTTGCATCTGCCAATGGCACATCGCTTAGATATTGCGCAGTATTGACAAGATCTCGACGCTGCTTCGATTCAAAACTAGGTGAATTATAAGGACAATTAAGGACTCTTTTTTTTTATCAAATTGTTTCTGAATATTTAAAAAATAATAACAAAGTGTTCAGTCATCAGTTTTCGGTTTAACTACTGGATCTTGTGTCTATTCCAAAAAACAAAAGTTCAAAATTAGGAGGAAAGAGGGTAGGTCAGGATGTTTATTCTTGACGTTAGTCTTAAAAAAAATTCTAATGGTTTTAATAGACTAGTTTCCTATATAGAGTCTTTCCAGTTTCTATTTACGATCGTGACTTTTCGTCCGAGAAGAGTCAGGGTCGTATTTATTTTTAATAAGATAGGCGATAGGCATGTCAGAGGTTTTCATACGTTTCAAGTTCAAGCTTAAAGGAATCTCATTCTTAAATCTGGAAGCACGTTTCCCCCCCCTTTTTTTTTAATTAAATGATGCGCAGTTCCATGCCGCAAAAACAGAAGATGTAACTGGACTCAAAACCGAGGTCGAGTAATGTGTTTTTCTATTTTTGTTTTTGGCTTGTTAGCTTCAGTGTAGGTTCGCATTTCAGAGAATTTCAAAATAAAATCGAGAACCTCGAAAGTGATCTACACCTGAATTGAACTGAGGGATTTTCCAATAAGGTTCCTATAAAAATCACTGGAATTTAATCTACTTTGGAATGGATTCCTCGATTGATTCTTATCTTCTAGAACTTCTCACCTTGTCGTAAAGGCGATTTAACAATCTGGGAACGGCTGGCATGACAGTAGGCCTCAGAGCTTTCATGTCGTCTGACAACCTCTTTATATCACCACTATAAAATCCAACTGCTCCACCAACCATATACATCCCATTTTCACAGCACCTTTCCAACATGTGTGCAAGAGGTAGAAAACTGATCATAGTGTCGGAGGAGGCAGGTTTATGATCTCCTAATTGTAGAATCACGGCACAGACACCTGCCATGACGTTTTGATGAGTCAACATGACTCCTTTGGGGTTTCCTGTTGTACCGGATGTGTAGCATATCGTGCAAAGATCCATTGGTTTTGGTGGCACTTCAGGGTGGTTCTTTTGGGCCCCGAGTCGTTCGACGTCGTCGAACCTTAAAAGCTCTACTCCTCTGTTTTTCGCCCTTTGATTTGTCGCAGGCCTTGTTTCTTTTATGACTATTAATTTTCTTAAACATCTGGAACAAACCAAAAATTTCATGAATAGATTCGTTATTAGAAAGTGAATATCTATTACAGATAATTACATAATATTATCTATTATGATTAATTTAATTTAATTTTGTTTTAAGTGGATTCTCACCTCGGTGCTTTGTCTAGGAGAAGATTACATTTCTTGTCGTCCTCACAGACGACCAAACTAATATCAGCCTGGTTGATAATGTACGCGCAGGCATCGGGTCCTAATGTGTCGTAAAGTGGAACGACCACAAGTGAATAGGTGTAGCAAGCTTGCTCCGTAAGGATCCATTCTGGACAATTTTGACTGTAAAGTCCCACTAGAGTTTGCGGTCCAGGTGACAATCCACAACACACGAGCCCTGAACCTAGGTTCTTCGCCCTGAGAAGTGTTTCGTTGTAATGAATCCATTGATAGGGCTTGCTGGGGTTCTCCCGCCATCCGAGACACGGTCCATTGTCTATTGACGAATTGAAAGCAATTTTATAATCCTATTCAATTATTGTCAATTATTTTACTTTGCAAGGTATACTTTGGACTTGAGCGAGAGTATAAATGAGATTAGAACTTTTTTTACAATAAAGAAGGAAGTTTAGAAAGAACACGAAATATTTTTCAAGTGATATTTAATGACTTCTAGTCATGCCAAGTGGAGTGCAGGCACGATTAAATTGTCCGGCTAATTTCTCTGTTGCATTTCAAGTTTAATATTTATAGATACGTGGGAATGAGGATGAGGAACCTAATCAAAACAGTTTCATAATTCGAAAAAGAAAAACAATCTGTTGTGTTAGGCTTTATCATTATCGGCTTTCAAATTTAATTTTTTCGTCGATTCTGCTTCCTAATAATAATTTATAATTAACTAATAATTTAATTATTGAAAATAATTGTCAGTGTTCGGAGTCTCATTAAAATTTAAAACCAAAGGAATTCATAAAAGTGGCACCTTGACAAAGAGGCGAATCAACTTTGCCAAAAACGTGACAAAATAACAAATCCCTTTAAGAATCGAAGATCTTTATTATGTGATGTAACTCGAATGGTGCTATTTTAGGAGGATCGTAGGAGTAACTCTTCGCTACTGTTTATTCATCAAGACATTTCAGATCCTCTAGAGTTCTTAAGAATGCTGAGAGATCAAAGTTTAAAGTTTATGGATGTCTGAATTTTCTCTCTCTCGTAAGACTCCCATAGTATTTATAAATCTAATTTATATTTTCTATATTTTCTGAGATTTTAAGGGTGGTTTTCGCTCAAGACTAAAGTCGAATATATTTTTTGATAACTACATACATACTTAAAAGTGATTCGAGTTTTTTTTTATAAACTCTAAAGTATAATTATCTTTGAAAATAAATATTGACAGATAGGAATCATTTCATAATACTCACTGGACTCTTTGGCGCCCTTGCGAAAAGCTTCATAAAGGGTTCTTGTGTCTTCGTGAATGTAGCTAACGAATTTACCTTGCTTGCTATCCTTGTAAAATTTGGAAACTCTAATCAGCTCTGCACCCTGAAAATCGTTGCATATGAAATCCCGAAGCTATTTTTATTTTTCCAAGTAAAATTAATCACAATTTCACAATATTCCAAAAAGGAATATAATTTTTATTTAAAATTATGTAAATTTAAGACTTCAATTTATATTCTTCAATTTGGATTTTTAATTTCTACTTTGATTTTGTACATTTAACTGGGTTAACAAATTTTATTGACATTAGATACCCTGAAAATCTCGGAAATAGTTTAGAGTATGAAAATTGTTTCTCTAATTATTATTAATGAGAGGTAGGAAGTCCTTTATCTGATGACAAATATACACGGTCAGTGCTCTTGGCAGAACGGTCCAAGGAAAAAGGAATAGAATGGCTTTCATTACATATGCAATAGTAAAACATTCACAAGCAACCACAGCTGTGTTCTACAAGCAACTTCTAAAATAAGTGTAGTAATTGACAGGGGCGGTTTGGTATATCAAACTAGTTTGTTGTAAAGATTTAATGAAGTTGTTTCCGGAAACACTTCCTTTTGGAGGTTCAACGCCAGCAAAGAGCAGTCAAATAATTTTTGACTCTCTGCCAGAAAATATTGCTAACGTAATCGACACAGAATTTCATAATATCATTTTCTTGAGAGTCTATTATTTAATCATTTACAAATTTATTTATAATTATTTTTTCTCTTCATTAAAATATATTTAGATTTAAATTAGATCGACACTTTTAAACCGGCGGAAAAGAAGAAGCTTGTGAAATAATGTACCAATTTAAATTTACAAATTCGACGAATCTTAATTAGACGTTTGATTGATTGTATCAGAAAATTTGTACTTTGACACAGTTCCAACTTGTCAGTATTTTCACCTCCGTTAAAAGAATGTCAAAACCGTTAAAAAAATTATTTTCCGTGTCACGATTTTTACAGAATTTTTTTTATTTCAAATTTTTTATTTATATAACATTTTTTATTTTTATCTTTTTCGTTGCCAAATGGTCGTGTTGTTCAAGCTGTAACTCATTTTCAAAAATGCACTCTCTCACTGAAATCTCCTTTCGCATAAATTAGGGATTGAATTAACACCTTTAATGTTTCAGATTGTTCGTTGATGTCAATGGGAATGCGTATTGGCTCGTGAAAGAAGCAACCCGGCATCTCGGATGCTCTTCTTTGACGAGTAACACGGAAAAGACACCAGTTTATGTCAACACACTATTTTCGCGTATCGAATTAAGTGACGAAATTGTGCGCACTTTCGTTAATTCTTTCGCATCTTCAAGCCAACTGATCTAAGAGTGGCCTCGCACGCCCGCTAATACCAATTTCTTTGAGAGCTTTGGCTTTGGCTTTGGCTGAGGTTGTCACGAGGTTCTTCGAGAGACGAAGATAGAAAACGAAAATGAGAGAGACATGGGAGAGTGAATAGACACGCGCAAAGCTCATCCTCGAGACGATTCTTAATTTAAATATAGTTTCCCCTGAGGAGAGTGAACGTCGTCCTCGACGAAACACTCGTTGGAGGATGGCCAGGTACCTGGTAAACATGCGCTTTGATTGACCATCGACAGCGAGAGTGCTTCCACGTTTCGGGTGTTGACGACACAATTCTTCGGGGGAAAATTCACTATTTTGCAAATTAAAAATTAAACATATTTATTCTTGTTAAATTTGAATTGCTGTTAAAAATTGAAAAGCCTCAACAAAGATTCTTTTGAATTTTTAAATTTAAATAATAGACGGAAATTTTCGTTTTCTCGATAACTTTTTTCTTCTGAAATTTAGAATATTAATTATTATTTCAACAAACTTCAAGTGCAAATCTGACATGCTTAAGCATTTGCATTCTCATATTTTTGTGCAAAGAGAAGTTTAAAAATAATTCAATACCTAATTAAAATTAATAAACAAGAAATTCGTGCCAAAAATGCAAGTTTCTTGTTGTCTGAACAAATTCTATATTTAAAAAGAATGTGCAATCTAGAAATTAGAAAGTGTGTTTGAAAGAATAAAATTGTTGATAATATTTTGGCCAAGACATGTCAAAACATTTCTAAGCGTCACTCGGGTCATTTTTTTTCGGAGAGGTGATTGGTGCCAGGTTTTTTTATTAACTGAAAGCGAAAGTGCAGAAATAAAATAGGAATTCAATGCATAGGGTAAAAAAATAATGTCAGTCCAGTTTTATTTTTATGCTTCTTTATTTTGTTCATAGGTATAATCTAAGCGCAAACCACTACTATAATATTATTACAAAATCAGGAGCAGAGTTTTAAAAAATTCTGACTTCTTCCGGAGTGATAGTGTTTAATAATAATATTATTAGGAAGCAAAGTATCTACAAACTACAAACCTTGAATAAAAATACATATGTATTTTGATTGGAAAAGGTGATTTTCAAAAAAGCTTAAAAAACTAATTTTTTCACTACTGTTAAACTCAAGCTTCTACTTGTGTTTTCAGATGCTCTCAAAATATTTATGAGATGTCTTTGCTCACCGGAAGAAGTCTTGATTGGGAGTCAAGAGGCATCAATGGTGTTTCCGGAATCGGTCTCGAGGTGTAATATGCGGCAACTCCCGCGAGAACTAGAGCACCTGCTGCGCCTCCCAGATAAGGCAAATAGTCTTCAACGTAAGACTGTAACACTTTGTTTTACATTTTTTTTTTTACTAAATCTTCACTTTTCATTATTTTTTCAAAGGAGACTAAAGACGAGAGTTAATTTAAGGTAGAAAATACTCTGAGGGTGAACTTAAAAGTTAAAACATTGAAAAGTATAACGAATAATTTATTTTCTAATCTTTCAAGTACAGAATTACTTTTACTAAATAGAATATGAAAAACTGCTGCCAAGAAGTTTGTCTACTTAATCAAACTGAACAAATTATATTCTTACAATATTATTTCATAATTAAAATAAAAACAATTTACTGGAAAACTAAGAAAAAACTCATTTTCGGATTTTTGAGGTAGAATTAGGTCGAGGAATGTCGAAAAATTGAAGTCGAAAATTTTTATCAATACAAAGCTTCCTCTATGAGGAAACAGTATTTATAATAAATATTTATAAATATTTATAAATGTTGTTGTATTTCAAATTGTTACTAACTTTGCGGGAAAATTTGTTTAAATACAACAGAGGCGCCTAGAAAATTCTCTCTAACTACAGTAATTCAATGTTTGCAATGCAACAATCGGTAAAGCAGATAACAGAGGATAATTGAACCCTTCTGGAAGGGTTAAGAATAGTAAAGAAGATTGTATAATCCACCCTTCAGTAAATTTTATGCTTCAGAGAAAAAAAATGCTTTCCTTAGAAAAGGATCGATATGCGAAAAAAAAAAAAAACAAGGGAGAGTTTTCTAAGAAAAACAGTTGTATATTCTGCTGACGTGTTTAAAATATTTTTACTTAATAGATTTAAAAAATATAATACAAATATTTTTTTTTAATTGTTTCTTTAACTTCATTTATTTACCATGAATATTTATTCAAAAAATAATAATCTAAATATACATATATTTTTTATATGGCTCATTATTTATTCGGTTATCCGATGCTCGACAATTTTCAAGTAAAGTAATTAAATTTTTTAAAGTTCAGACGGAGATCTCATTAATTTTGATATTTCTCAATTTTAGTTTCTTATTAAAAACTCATAATGAAAAAATACATTTATTTGATAAATTTCACAAATACCCTAAAAGTTACATAAGTAGGTACTTTAGCTACATTTTTAATCTCCGGTTTACACATGTCACATACCTACAATTGATTTTTAATTTGCAACCCCATCTTATGGGAAAATAAGTCATTCCCCTTTTCATCCAATTAAAAATGGGGTGTAATGCCTGCTAACGAGATATATGTGCGAGAAAATTGAATGACCTACATTCAGAAATCTTTTAAAATCAAGTTAAAAGTAAACATGTTTTTATTTTCATGTACCCCTCTAAATTATTAATATTCATACACAATTTGAATTTAAAATCAAGCGTTAAAAATATCAATAGTTGATTTACTCATAATTTCTTGCATTTCAAAATCCGAAAAAGGATTAAATATATTAAGTTGTTTAAAAAAAAAGTCTTTTAAATATCCAATTTAATTTGAAATATTTTATTATTATTATTATTATTATTATCATTTGAATATAACCACGTGTACCATAAAAATACCTAATATATAGAAATGGTATACATAATAAAACTCAATGAAGTGTATTTGAAATTGAAAGAATTGATTAAACTAATGATTTTTCTTTAATTTGTTGGATCAATATCTCTGCAAGATTTAGTTACTACAATTTTACTTTCTCTGATTGAAAATGAGGTCTTGTAGAGCATTAAGAATTGACTATAGTAATGAATAGTGAACGATTTATAAATTATTTTATTACTTACTTGTGTAACGTGTGATTAAACCGAAAAAATTCTTTTTTCAGGAAAACTCGATGCGATTGGTACTGAATGTGGAAGTGTTATAATGAGGCAGTTATAACAACAGACAAACGGGGTGAAATTGAATAAAAGCGAGGTTGTTTTTGACAAGGGCGTCGAAGGTATCGAAGGCAAGGATTACACCCGAAGGTGATTTTTAGGCACGAGAAGACGTCGGTCAGGGCCACGGCATGACACTTGTCGTGGACTTGTCCGCTCGCTGCAGATGTTTCCTTTTCACTGTTCCTGCGGAGCCCTGACGTCACCATGCGGTGAATCGATGTTGAGCGCCGCCACGGTTAGACTTCGCATTTCAACCCTTGAAAGCTACCCTGCCGACGGATATTACAGTTCTTGGCTCATGACTTTAATTGCATTTGCAATCCAATTTTTCCAGTGATTCAGTTTTATTAGACTCACTACAGTAGTCAGTACTCGCCCTTATTTCAGTATTCAATTCATGTGGTAGAGTATATCATTTGGGGTCAATTTAATAGAATGGAAAAATTAATTACGTCCTGATCGTGCCACCCGCGTAGAATTCGTGGATGGGAGAAAATCTATTAATAATCTTTTTTGGAATTGTTAGGCTCTCCTTTCATTTTTTACTAAATTGCTTTCGATGGGAATGTAGAGATTGATGTGGGTTGTCAGTTGTGCTGAGGAATCAGGGTTTAAAATAAATTCTAAGGGTCGATTAAATCTCGTGGGATGGGAAAATTAATTTCCTGAGTAGTTTCAATATTAATAGGTCATAGTTCATTTAGTTTTTATCTGTTCTTGAATGCACAAGAAATAGATTAATTAAATATATCTTGAACTAGGTTGGGATTGGGTTGACATTTCAGACGTTTAGTCTGACGAAAATTTTTTATTTTATGCTTCCTTAGCCCTCATAGAAGGGATTGAGTCATTGAAAAAAACTTGGCATCCAAACGGGAACTATTCGCCTCCTGGCAATCTCTTATCTCTTATTTCATTCCAAAAGGCAGACTCGGCCTTCAATCGAAAGGTGGAGGTTCGGTCAAGTGGAGGTCTGCTGATAAGAGGTTTTCAGCAGCATCTTCAAGCGCGATCCTCCATTGGTAGTTATTTGAAGATCATAAGGAATCTTGCTCTTCGAAAGAGCCTCAGCCTCAGTCATTCTTAAACTCCTCTTCCAGTCAGTTTATCCTAGCAATGTCAGGATGCAGGAATCAACTCTAATTCGAAATTGGACCCTAAAAACCCAGTGGCTAATTCTAATATTCCTCACTTTCTGTCTCTGTTGTTTATGGAAAACTGGATTCTTCTCGACACCAACATCCAGTGTTCTGGCAAAAACTTCAATCAAAGTAGACGTTTCCCTCCCAGCATCATCTCTCGTCATATCACAGAGATTTTTTAACAGAACTCTGAAAAAATTCTCAGAGAAAAATCACAGAAAACACCATGGTTCTCTTTCAAGATACATGCTACAACTTTATCACCGTCGTGATAAAATTGATGCTGATATTGTCAGGGCTCTTCAACCTCGGCATATATCTGGACCATTGCAAGAGGGAGGAAGAATTTTAGAATTTCTTATCCCAGCTACAAGACCAGGAGAAGCTTTAGAAGCTGCTGAACTATTAGGTATTGCTGGAATGATTCTTAGAGTGAGATCTTTGGATGATGGGGTTAAAAATGAGTTTCAGAGGTGTAGAACAGATGATAGTTGGAGAGCCTTTGATGTGACGAAAGCTGTTTTGACGAGGAGTGGAAATATTGTGAGATTGTTTGTAAGAGGACAAATGGAAATTCGTCATGGGGAGGAAGGTCCTATTTTATTGCTGAATTATACGAAACCAAAAAGAAGGAAATCAAGATCAATTTTGGATGAGGATCAGGAAGAACACAGTACTGGATGGGAGGAAGAGGGTACTAGTCGAAGAAGAAGAAGAAATATGTGTAGAAGACGTCCTTTGTATGTAGATTTTTCGTTGATTGCCTATGATGAATGGGTTGTTGCTCCACCGGGTTATGAGGCTTATCAGTGTGCTGGAAAGTGTTTTTTTCCTTTGGCTGATCATCTTAGTCCTACGAAACATGCGATAGTGCAAACTTTGGTCCATGGGGCTCTTCAAAATAGTGATAGATTTAGTGGAAAGCCTGTGAGTAGGGCTTGCTGTGTCCCTACGAGATTAGCACCTACGAGTTTATTGTATTTAGATGAGAGTGGGACCTTGACATATCAGTATGGATATGAAGATATGGTGGTGGCTGAGTGTGGATGTCGTTGATTTAATAGGACATTAGCGTTTAATTTGTATTTTCATTTTGTTTTATTTTTTTACTGACAGTGGATCGTTGTACCGTTAGTTCAAAAAAGGTAACTTAGAAGGAAGGTTACAAATATATATTCTCTCCTTACAAGCTTCTCTCTTTATTTTAGTAACACCTAGTATTTATGGGAAATTTGATATATTTCAAAATAATTTAAAATTCAATTGATACACTTATAGCAAAGCACGACACCTTTTCCAATCCTTCAAATAAATTACCTCTAACTCTGAAGATTCGTAATAAAACATTTTATTTCAAAAGACAACCTTTGGTTTTACGATATATGTAGGTATATAAACTATACAGTCTTCAAGAAATTCATTTTCTAAATTCTGTAACAACCCATTGATCATTAACTTCTCTACCTCCTTTTATACATTTTCATCAGACAGCATTAAGCGATCCCTGCATTGAATTCGAAGAATTATTAATAAACTCTATGGCTTTATCTACACTACGTAGCCTAAGTTCGTTTTATCGACACTCGAGATATATATATGGTACAAAAATACAGTTGAATTATTCCTGCGAACACCCACGCACTCTCCTGAGTTCTGCAAATCTCTCTAAAAGATCTACGAAATATAAGTAATTCTTTGTAAATTGTCTTTGATAACAATATTGCTCTCACGGTAACATATATCATCTTAAAAATCATATCATTCCAATCATATCAATTCCAATCACATCATTTGTTAACTAAACACTTTGGAACACATTTCATTGTTTTTCCTATTCAAGAGGTAAGATCTCGCTGGTGAGAATAATCTAGATCGTTTAGTCTTCCTTAATCTATGCCTACTTCCAGGTATCCTTTCAATTTTATAAACATGATGCCTAACTATCGTCTCAGGTTGAGTCAACCTCATACACAGAGAAACTGGACCTGTAAAATCCAGATCAGTCGATAACTCCAATTTTGGTTCGAGAGTCAACAAAAATTCAGCAGTGCTTTGTACAAAGTTTGTTCGAATCTTTGTTCCACCTTGAATAGCAACTCCAGCACCCATATCCACCAGAGATTGGGCATTCCTTGACCAAAAACTCAACTGAACTTGTCCAGCCAGATCAAAACTCACAGCCCCTTCAACACTAACTTCACCAACAAACCCAGAAGCCAGAGGAACATACTCCATATATCGGTGGAGGTTCACCAAAGCTTGAAAAGCTGCCGTTCTCTCAGAAGCTGTCCCAGACCACACATGTCCCATTAGCTCTCCTTGGCCTGAGAAAAAAACAAAAGGTCTGATGACAACTCCCAATAGAGAAATTTCCATTCCAGCTGTTGCAACTTCATCATCCGCTGGAACATTATTGTCTTCTTGATCCGAGGATACAAATCCACCCAGACCTCCAGCGAAAAGTCCCAGAGAAAAGAGTTCTGTCGAGTGTGGTTCACTTTCTAATACAACGTCAACAATTCCTCTTTTCAGAAGACCAGAATTGACTTCTTGAACTGTGACGAGGGATCCATTGCTTCCTGGGGATTTGAGAAAGCTTCTGGTAAAAGCTGTGCTGAGACCTTTCATAGCTAGGACATCGTAATTGTGAATTTGGTGAGACTCTCTTCTTAGAGCTTCCTTTAGGTTTTTAGCGAATTGAAGACTCTTCTCAGAAAGTTGCTCTAGTCTTTGGCTAAGGTATTTTCGAACTTCATACATCTGATCCCGAGAAGCTAGGTACTGTATAAATCCTTGAAGATCATCAACTGATGGATCATTTTCGAGGATGAGGTTCAGGGCTAGAGTTCTAACACTACTGTCTCTTTTGGGACCTCCTAATTGGTAAAAAGTCTTCAGGGCTGCTGATCTGACTTCCTCATTTAGGTGTTGTTTCGGCAAAGCTCCTAAAGCTAACCAAGCAGCTGCACTGGTCGCCTTGGTCCCGTTTAGAGCAAAATGTAATAAAGCTGGAATAGCAGCTTTGCTTTTGAGATTTCTTAAAGCTCTGAGGAATTTTAATTGGCATTCTTCTCCAGTGCAACTGTCTAGACCTAGTTCTAAACTAACTCTAGCTTTTTCTATTACAGATGGTGAGCCATGTTGTTTAGCCATTGCAGCTGCAGTTAAAGCTAGGGTTTCTGATACCTTGTCGTTTTGAATCGTCTCTTCGGATCTTTTCAACACATCTTTGATGATGTCAGGGTTTGGTGTTGGGGAGAAAGATAGGGACCATAAGTACCTTTCGGTTTCGTCACCAGTTTCGTCTTGCTTTAGAATTTTCATAGCAGCTTGATGAGCTGCTGGGGTTGAGGCTGCGCCTAAGATGTCCCAAAGTTGAGGACGCAAGTGAAGGTATTTTGGCCTCTTGAGTAATTTTATTAACTCTTCTGAGGAAGCTTCTCGAACCAGAGATATCAGTTTCAAAAAGGCTGAGGCTGATTTTGCTGTTCCTAGAACTGAAATCTCGAGGGCATCTTCATTTTCCTGAACGGCTCGCTCGACCTGAAATGATAAAAGATTATTATAGAGTTATAAAATCCTAATTTCTCATAGTCTAAAAATGATAAATTCTGTAAACTCACCGTAGAACATCCACTGTCAGGACAACTCATCAGCTCAATTTGCAGATCAATAGGGACATCTCTAAATCCAGGTTCCAAATGAATAACAGCATTTCTCACACTATCAGCTTCAACAACATCTTCTTGAATTTCCTCAATTTTTCGAACTACTCTTTGAGAACTGACGGCAGAACCAGCCTCAGGTTTACTAATCAACTCCATAACGTGCATTTCCTGTTCTCTAATCACCAAAGGAAGTAAATTAGGTGATAAATCATAAGTGCAATTTCTAGAGCTTGTCAGATTCACACCAAACATAGGATTAGGGTGGACAATTCTCGGTGGTAGAGTGTTCTCCTCACAGAAAATTTTCTTCTTCTCGATTAATGTTGGACCCAAGGAAGTGTAAACCACCTTGCAAAAACCTGAAGCATCTCTTTCTTGAACTTCGCCATCAAACGTTGTGTATTGGAAGAGACTCGCTAGTCCTCGTTTCAGATTTAGGGATGAGACACTGTCATTTGGATCTGTGAAAATGTCCTGGATTTTTCCATTTTTCCAGACCACGAGAATCGGTTTGGAAGATGTCTCAGGTAATCTCGAAGTGTGCTCGACAAATCCTTCAGGCTCTGGTGCTTTCCTCGATTTTATCCATAGTTGAGGTGAAACAAGCTGAAAAATTACTATAAATTAGTATTTTGAATTCTGTATATTCAATTAGTTTGATTAATCCAGAGGACATTATACATTATTATGAATGAAATCAGAAACAGGGCTAGAGAACTGAATAAGAAATCTTGGCACTTTTAATTTTCGGACTGTTGGATTTTATCGCGAAGAAGGTTATCGAACTATGATGACTTTACTCAACTTTAACTATCTTAATAATTTCAAATATTACTTTTTTTGGTTCGATTACGTCGAAGTCTTAAAATTTGTCATACGTAATAAAAGTTTCAAATGATTATATTTTATAATTTTCAAGAAAATGAAAAAAGGTAAAAGATCCTTGCTTTATAGAAAGTTAGAGATTGTAACTAATCTGAAAACTATCAGGGTAGGATTATAGGATTTACTGATAATATTAGAATTGTAAATAAGAAGTTTGCAAAAGTAGTCCTGATGATCTGACTCAGTCTTGAACTCTTAGATATGTCGATCAGATAAGATATGAAGAGAATTTTTTAGAAAATTTTGGCTTCTTTTCATTTTCAAGTTTTAAAAACCTAGGTTCCATACTACTAATCTATTCTTACTAATCTATTAATTTATTTCTAACCAAGCATTTTAAATACAGTTTATTTAAACAATTTAAAAGGTTGAAGCTTAAATTTGTTAAAGGACAATAGAATCTTGCTCGTAGAATTTCCAACTTTCTACAGAATATAAATTGGATGATGAATCAAATGCACTTGTAACCAATAGTGTGATTTAGTATCACACCTCTGATCTTTAGATGATGCAGTAGATAATAAATGTTCATTATGTATTCATAGCCTGCCCATGTGACTCTCACAAGCAGCAAGCTAACATGTTTCAGCTGCTTTAAATGTTTTAAATACTTCAAATATTTCCAACTTGTTTTACAACTTATTAGTTTCATTTGGGTTCTAAAGTTCAGGAACTCTGGATTAATTTAGACCAATTTGTATTACCAAAACAATTTGTCATAGATCAAACCGGATCATAAAAATGTTTTCAATTTAAATTTATGACAAATTAGAGTCTCTAATCGAATTCAGTATGTCGACTTTAATTTAATTTATTCTATTAATTAAATAATTAATTAAAAAACAATTCTAATCTAGGACAATTTTGTTTTAAAACAATTTAATTTAAATCAAGTATTCGGTTCATCTACAGTTTTTAGCTTTAGATTAATTTCCATACTAAAGTGTATTTTTTTAGATTTTAAGTTATAACAATTGGATTATAATGTTGATAGATGATTATAGATGATTCCAAAAGTATAAAAACTGATGAAATACCTTCATTTTCAGAATAATGATGCCTGGGTCTTTCGGATCCTGCCAAACTGGAACGACTTCAAGCTGTCCAGTCATTTGAAATCCAACATCTCCACCAGGTCTGGGTGGTCCAGCTTCCCTGAAGAGAAGAGTTGTTGTAAATTCATATCTAAGTCCATGGCCAAGGTCCCAGCCTTTGGTGGCTCCAACAACAGCTAAAAACAGGAAACACAGACTCCAGCACGAGTTGGTCATCGTGTATCATGGGTGTGTTGAGATTCTATTTATTTCTGACTGAGAATTGAATGATTGTCTGAGATTGGAGAGTTAGGGGACTAACTAAACTAAACAACTAAAGAGAGAAAGACCACTAGAGATCACTAGCCGCGAGTCGCGAGTCGACTGATGAGGATGACTGCGCCGGCTTGTTTCTGTTCTCTGGTCTGTTGCACCAGACAGATATGAACCACGAAGGATGGTTTCAAAGTGTAGGTGTTCAGAGATAGGGGAGATAGGTTTGTGTGAACTTGGATTCGGGGACCGTTAATCCATGAACGAAGTCCATGCTACACGATAGAAACAGTACTAAAGCAGTCCTTGAATATTAACAATTCCAAAATTAATGGCCACTGACACAAATACCAGAAATTCCTTTTCTTATTATCCCTTTAATTTGGGTTTTCAGTTTTATTTCAATCATTTAAACAAAATTATTAAACTTTTTTTTTATACAGTTAAATATTAGACAAGTACTTATAATTAGTTAATTAAAACTTTGATAACTGACTTCTAGTTTGGATTCTGAAATCGAAAAAAAATCTAATATGCATTTAACTTTAAATGTGTTAAAAATTTTTCTTTTTCATTTATCGTATTTTTAACGCTAATAATAAGCCTGTAATTATTTCGACATGACACAAAGCGCCAATTAAATTACGAACACGTTAATGACAGTTAAGCATGACAAGTACTGAAAACAAGATAATTGCTTTTTCTGCACACTTTTATTTTCTTTATTTATTTTTTATTTTGTCTATGAATTTAATTTCTTTTTTAATTCTTCACAAGTTTGCTGAGATTTGCTATTTCCGGATATATGGAATTTGATTTATTTTATGCAGATTGGTATTTAGTTCGACTAAAATAAAATATTTATTCTATTAGATTTCATGACTAATTTAAAAATTTCCCTACGGGATTCTAGCCACCTGTTAAAAACACCAAGAATTAAAAAACAAAAAGCAAGAAGCAACCGATCTCGGCGGTTCAGTCTGATCTATTTTATCCTTCTCGACCGCACCTACAATGCAAAAACAGTGCAACGTATTTTACAACACAATATATAGATATATAATTTTATATTAATTCACATAAAGAATTATTCATTCCATAATATTATTAAATTTAATAATTTTATTAAAGTACACTAAATTATACTTAATCATTTCAGTGAAGAATTATTATTTTTTGTCCTTGGAAAATGTTTTGTATCACTTTGGTTTATGAAAAAATTTCTTTAAAATGTCGCTGTTATCTTGACTCATGAATAGAAAGAATATGAAACTCAGCGAAGCAAACATATTTCACATAGAGGAAAACAGGAACCTAACATATATTACTTTCTGCAAAGTGCTTCTAGTACGTTTGTAGATTTAAAGTTCATTTCTTTAAAATAGAGTCTCTTTTATAATTTTTTAAAAAATACGCTTTTCCATACCATTTGGACATATTTTCAAACATATTGAAAAGTACTCTTCATCTAGTAACAGGGATGAACCTACCTATGTAATCAGATAAAGATTATTTTCTAATCTGCTGATTATTTGAGAGTATTTGAAATCTCAATATCTTTTACTAAAGATATTTTTATCTACTCCCTCAATGCAAAAAAGTGAGTTCAAGATCTTAAGTACATTTAAGGATACTTATAAATTCAACGTTTTTTTGAATTTATTATTACTATTATTATTAGATAAATAAAATGGAAACATATTAGCAATTTATATGATTAAGTTTACATTTTATCATTAATTTATATTCTATTAAGGCCATGTGTTATTCACCATATGAGCAAATTAAATAACCTGGTTTTTTCTCTCAATTTTTACTTTTAAAGAAAAATAATAGTGCAAAATTATTTTCCAATTAATATAAATATTTAAGCATACTTACTTTTGGAATTTTTTAAATTTCAATTCACTCTCACTTTCAAATCTTCAAATTTTAGAAATATCTTTCGATGTAACGATTAAAGTTAATTTAAAAATCCTAGATGATTGTCTACCTCAATGATAATTACCTGGAGCCATCTGGCAGTAGGAACCTACAAAAAAAAGTATATTAATTAGTAACAAGGCAATAATTAGGATTTATGAAATAATCAATTCCACCAAAATTTTCTCTGCGTTTCATTTACTATTGGAAATGCAATTGAGGAGTTTTTACATTTTAACAATTAATATTTTAGATTCTCTTTTATGTCTCAGACCTGAAGACATATCTGCATTCATTTCCATAATACAGAATTCAATTTCTGTTTTAGACATAAATTACATGCTTCTAATCAGTGTCGTTACAATTCAAGTAATGCTTTACATATTATATGTACATACTGAAATTCTTTCTTAAAGCAAATTCGTGATTTTTGAAGAGCGATTTTTTTAGTGTTTTAAACTAACTATTATATAGACTATAACAACACAATTCTATTGCTATTATTCCCGAAGGGACCAGGTCTCACGGTCAACAATATTTATAAATATTGTCCCTCTCCGACTCCCCGAAACAGCCCGCTTCACTGTGTTTCCATAAATTTTCCCTTCAGAGAATTCTTTCTCTTTCTCTGTAAAAGCTTATCTATCAATTATAGTTTATTATATAAATAAAATTCAGAAGATATCTTCAAATTATTTATAATTTAATTTATAAACTCAATTTATAAATCACTCTTCATCAATGGTCCAATCTCATTAAAGAATACTTGAATGGAAACATAATCCTCAACAATATAAATACTTCTCAACAAATGCGATCTTCAAATTCAGAAGAAATTTGATCGTCTACATCAAAATTTAATTTAGGAAGTGACTTTTAATCAATGATCCAGTTCCAGTGAATACAAATCCACACTTTTGTTAGTTTACGAAGATCATCTAATTCTAAAATCTATATTCTAGAAGTCGAGGAAAACTCTAGATTTTTCTTCTAACTTCAAATTGGAAAGACACTATCATCAATATGTTGTCCTCAACAGATGACTTCAAAACTCAGACACATCTTCGAATCTTCAATCTTGATTTACAAATCCCTCTTCATCAATGATACAATTTCAGTTAAACTTATTGAACCTACCTTTATAATTCTATAATAATCTTTTATCATTTCAGGTGGAGCGAGCCGTTCAGGAAAAGTGAACTCAACTAGAAAGACAATAAACTACCGAGTTTATCACCTACCAACTACCGTAAGGTATAAAAGAGCACATCTAGTTTATGATGAATGGGATTGATAATTAGAAAGGAGGAAAGGGTATATTGATCCGGTGGTGGTGGGGTTGATTAAAGTGGGTGGTAAAGTAGTTATGACCGGTGTTACTGGTAACTCACCGAAGAGTGTCAGAAGACAGAGGACGTAGACGGTGACTGCAAGTGATTTTCTGGCCGGGTAAGCCATCTTCCCTCGACGACGTCCTTTCCTCATGAGCAACGACCTCACTCTCGCTTCCGATCCTGGACTGCCCGAGTGTCCGTTCCACGATGCGTTCTGTGCCTCTACGTTCTCTGCTCAACTCCTTCTACGAGTAAATACGAATAATTAGACAAGCCTGGAGCGCGTTATCGTGCTCCGCGGCCTGCTCTCTGAGATTCCCAATGGTGGGGAGTTAAAAAGAGACCATGAGGATGGATATCGTGACAAACCCATGTCGACATTCCTAGCCGCGGTACTACTGATCAGAAAGATGATCATAAAATCTGCCTAGACGAGTCTGATCAGTCTCATCAGCAGCTACTCGAAACGCTTCAGGAAGCGCATCAAATTTCTGATCAAGTTTTGCTACTGTCTTTCATTTCCTTCGGCAAAAGACTTGTCTTCATTCGGGAAGGTCGAAATAGTTTAATTTAAACAATTGATAAATATCTTTATTTGAATACAATTAGAGTCTGGCCCGTGGGACAGACGTATCGATGCAAAAGTTTATTTATTTAAATAATTTTAATTAAGAATTTCCTAAAGAACTCGGAAAAGCGAATTATCATTTATCACTTTAGAATGCCCAAGAAAAAGAGAGCAGATAATATTTTTTTAATTACGGAAAACATCAGATTTCGCAAAGCTGCTTGTAACTGGTTTCAATATCAAAATCAGGAAGCATTAAGCTCTAATTAAATTTTCTAGATCGCGGAAATAATTCTCCTTATGTATTAATTAATTAAGAAGAAAAATCAAATTCATTTCATCAAAAATATTGAATATACTTATAATGAGTTATTAAAAATGTAAAGAATTCAAATTTAATTAGGACAGCTAAGTCGTAAAAAGAAAATTAAAATTAATTAAAATTATCAGGATTGAAAGTCGTGTGTGTATGAGATCGCATAAAATTAATAGCAATGATTGCTTCGAAACTATTTTTTCCTCGGCTGATACGAATTATAAAAACGTAAACACCGCACTCTTTTATCACACTTACTGCGTTGCACTTTCTTTGCAAATAATGCAAATTTACATCAGATTATATTTTCCATTAATGAACTTTGAGTTATATTTCACAGATTTATAATTAATCGTTTTAAAATTGTTCTTTACTTTAAGTTTGATGTACAAATTATGACTACCAAATGAATACTAGACGACGATTGTGCTACATACTTGATTAATTTAACTGCACATAGAACTATAAACTCTTATCGTTTTACGTGGCCTTTGACCTGAAAATTCTTATCCGCTCACTCGTTAGATCTCTATTTCATTCACATATTTTCTAAAAAAAATATTAGATTTTTTAATTGTTTTTAATTGTAGACTATAATTTTTATAAAATTAATATAAACTATACTAACTTAAAAAAGTTATTTGCTCTTAAAATAATTTCGAAAAAGAATTTTTTATAGTTTACAGAATTTATTACATAAATATTTGACTCTGATTTGACAAATATAAGTACAAATATTAACTGGTAATCTGTAGCTACAGTGAATCAAGTAGCACAATCTTTTTCATATGGGCGGATGTAAATAATTACATGAATCATATATATATATATATACGCATCTGTATATGTATATAGAATCTTTGATAGAATCCAATTGTCCCCATGTTCAAAATTGTATATTCAAATTTCCCGCCTTTCGAGGTTTAAAGCCCGCGAAAAGATTTTCAAGATGGCTGCCTGATAGAAAAACACTGTGTGCTACTGTCAAGTTATCTCCGCAGAGTTTCGCAGTATTTTGTATTATTATGTAAAGTGGTGGAATTTCCTAATATTTTTCAGAATGGATAATGAATTTCCGGATCCAGATGAGGAATTTGATTTAGCTCACGAGGACGATTTCGAGCTATTAAATGAATTGGAAGGTTTCGGAGGTAATGTCAACATAACCTACATTAGATTAAAAATATTTCACTTTTACTGAGTTTCAATTCTAGTAAAGATTTTAGAACATAGATACGAATTATTTATATTTTGGTAATCATTTATTTATAAAATAGGATTATTTGGGACAATACTACCAAATCTAACGTCTATAATGATTTACTCCGAAACTCTAAATTAATCCCTAATTTGAACAATTGCTTGTTATTTTTGATTGTTTAGATAATGTGTTATTTGTTTTTTAAAACATTATAAAGTATAATAAAGTATAAGAAGCAAAATTTAA
>JAUEJJ010000004.1:9549581-9560915 GCA_032164275.1 Synergus coniferae
CTTCCGACACGTGCGAGATGAAATCACATCAAGTATCGACGCTGATTATTCTTGAATGTTTGAAGTGTCTTCCGGGGTCATTTACATATTAATTTTCTTTTTATAGGATAATCTGGAAATATTAGAAGCTCTATTAATAAAATCCAGGATTATAATCTCTAATGATTCTGTTTTCAGAAAAAACGTAAAAGGCGTGACCCCCCTTGCAAAGTCGAATCCCATTAACTGCGATTATTAGTTTCCGTCAACGGAAGCAGTTGTTGTCCCAAAAGCATTGTTGCGACCTCGCACGTGTGTCGTCGACTGCAATATGCTTCCAGAGAGTGGTAGTCATTGCACGTGGCCTATGACATGGCAGAGGACAAGGACTGAGTGAAAATACGAAATGTAGTCGCACTGGAGCCCCCCTTACGGAATTATAAATTTAATACCAGTTTGCGGACGCACCTGAGTCCAGCAATGTACAATGAGGAAGTGAATTTTTTTGTTCAAATAGCTCCAGAGGTTTTAAAGTTAGTTTCTTCAAATTGATATTTATATCAAAGAAAGATATATTATATGTATAAATCGATTTTCAAAAATTTTTGTTTATTAGCAGTGCTCAATGATTCTTCTACACCTCGAGGATTGATATATTTTTCAAGTAATTAATCGCAAGTGAGATCAACCGGCTGTGATCTACTGGCGTTACGAGTGTTCCAAATCGCCATTGGGATAATTGTCATGTAATCTGCACCAGCCCTTCCACGTACACTCCAAGCAATCCAATCATCGTTTTTGGAAAGTCAGGAAGACATAAAGCTTGCCATGAAAAAGTTGATACATTGTGCCGGGAAAAAAGTAAGGTTTGAAATATTTTTTACTATTGGAACATTATTTGGATGAGATAATAATTTGGTTGGAGATTAGGGTGTATAATTGAAGAAGTTAAATGCATTTTAAGTTAGGAAGAAATTTTTTACTATTTTGAATGCAGACGCAACAGACGTTTGAATCGTTGACGAGAACAACCAACCAATGGAAATAAATAATTCAACAGCTTAACATGAACTAAAAACTAAGTCCGTTGAATCCGTTAAAAAATTACGTCTCCGCTCAGCGAAACGATGTAAAATGTAACAGATTAAAGGGCAGCAGTTTCGAATTACTCGAATATGCAGAGTAGAATTGAATTGAGTGGAGTTTTAGCCGGAAAAAGAGAGAACCGTCACGAAGGCTGGCCTTTTAACATTTACCATCACTTCCGCAAAATTTATTAAGTGATTTATTTGATGTTTGCTCTCCCACGCGTACAGAGAGAGCATGTCGGGAATGTTATCGAGGACTCCCTTCTCCTCTCTCATCTACCAATTTTCCAACCCCGAAATTCCCCCCCTCCCCAACATGCCGTCCAGCATATCGCCATAGTGTAGTCGAGCCGCCGCCAATTATTCAGCAAATGTTATAATTGGCGCATTCCATTACGCGTAATGGATCGCACTTAGCGGCTGCCGGTGTGATTGGGATGAGGGAGAGCTGAGGAGAAAAGGGAGAAGGAGAAGAGTTGGAGAAGGTGAGGTAAAGGGGTGAAACCAATCTCGATAATACTGTTCTAGCAAAGGATACGACACCCGAGTTAACATCGACAAATTACTTGCGATAATTCAGAGTGAAAAATTGATGATAACTTAGTGTGAGTGTCGGTGAAAATTATTCCGAGATCTTCTACTTAATCACTTTCGACTTAATAAAGATCTTCACCTGAAAGTAATAGTTCTAGTGTTCTTTTCAACGTGAGAGTTAGAGGATCATCAAAATGCAATTCTGCAGAGAGTTTAATTAATCTCATTTCAAAGCAGCTTTTATTAAACCAAGAATCCACTTTTTTTGAAAAATAAATCTTGAATTTTCCCGCGGAGTGGGATCGTTTAAAAATAACGAACGAGATAAGCGGAGAGGTTTTCATGCGTATAGCTGGGCACCTTTCGGTTACCGTTTTACCAATATCGACTGTACGTTTCAGCATCGAGTATCAGATGATCAAAGAGACGTCGGTTAACACTGTCGGACAATCCAGAACCATAGGGGCTTGCAGAGCTCAACGAAAACCAAGTTAGCGCGCGTGTTTTCGCGCGATCCAATCCGCGGCAAATTTACCAACCGGGGAAAATGTAATTATCTTCGAGTCTCCGGTTCCGACTCTAGTTCTATCATTAGTGTCTTCTCAAACTAAAATTTATTGCATTAACTACCACTAATTCCAGAACCACATACAATATTCTGCATCATATGCTGCTTTCATCAAAACCACTTGATGAAATCCTCTTATCAAAATTGTTTTACAATTTTGATTAGAGGAAAATCATAGATTCTTGTATAGATTCTTCTTCTTCTTCTTCTTCTTTGTAGGAATTCATACAGACTCCTATTAAGTATCTTCAGGAGGGTTTAGGAAATTTAGAGAATAAATAATAATGTAATATTCAACTCGAGAATATAGGAAAAAAAAATTTCTATATGTGGGTAATGTGATTCGTGGAAGTTAGCAGGGGATCTAGAGTAACAAGAATATTAGCGTTGGCAGCAGACAGTGATTAATACCGCGATGTCATCTCGCATCTTCCAGCTTTTCTTACTTCCATCGTTCAGCAATTCCCCCGCGAATTTCGAGCTCGCGCCTCCAACCCCATCTTCACCCCCGATGCCCCGACAGCTATTCTCCTATTCGCTCATGGCGCCCTACACAGTAAAAGGTTTTATGAAATTCATTGTCAGGCAATTTGCATCTCAAAGCTGCTATCCTGATGCTGCTATCTACACCCCGTGAAGCAGACCTTCGCCTTCACTCGACCCCACGCCTTCTTCTGGTAGATTCAAGATGGAATTAGGAAAAATACGCGGCTACTTTGTGGCACGACGACTTCCGTTAAAAAGTAATCATTTGCCAAGAAACTTGCTCCAACTTCAAAGAAGTTACGAAGTTAGGCTTGTTGCCCATCTGGCGCATAAAAGAGGAATTTTTCTAGTTATGCTTTCCCTTTACCCGTATTTTTTTGGCTCAGTTCTTTCTTAATTCTGTATCAATATCCTCAGGAGGAGTCAAGGAAAAAAAAAAAATTTTGTAGTCTCTGTTCGCTCGATTTGATTCGAACAGCTCTCTTAATCATTAAAGGTCAAACGAGATAGCAAACAGTTTTCCTGGTAAATAAAAGTCTACCCGTTACGAAATCAGCTATAAGACCCTTGCGAATATATCCGAGATCTCGAAAAACAGGATGGAAAAGATCCGCAGTGCGTCTTAAAGGATTTTGCGAGGCAGGCACCAAGAAAGGAGAATTTATCGACGATGTCTCGTCGAGCTAAGGGGATCAAGGGCCGCAATGATTTTCAATTTTCGAATCCACTTGCTCCTGCCCTTTACCTTCTACTTTTACATTGCATTAACTTGTCACCTTACTTGTATTAGAAAAAAGCCTTCCACAAGAGAATCTTGGAAATAATGGTTATTGACAAAAGGAAGTTTCCTTCACAGAATCTTTTCCTCCAAACTGAATTGAATTGAAGAAAGCAACACAAAACAGCGTATTCAAGACACCTGTAATCTATATCAATTTATTTATACCGAAATCAGTTTTTCAGCACATCTTTCAACAAAGAAAATATAAGGACACCCCCTAAGGAAAGCTATAAATGAAGTTTATATTATCAACCAATGCTAAAAGCATTTCACCTCCTGAATTCTAGAATTCCGCGGACGCAAAAGGTTCCGAGAGACATCGTTAGAAGTCGATCGCCTCTCCAAAAGTGGCTTGGCGCCTGCTTTCCGCTCTCGTTTAAGTTCTTTCTTGTCTTTCAGTTTCTGTATCTATCTAGATCCACTTCCACATCCCCTGCAAGACCCTCGGCAAGACCCACAAGTCAGAGCATCCTCACCCCTTGATCTCCAGTGCTGGAATGACGGGTGGCTTTCGTAAGGTTGTGTCGGAACACGCGCGGTGGTCCGGCCAACTCAGAAGGGGTAGGGACGTCTGAGGGTGCAGGAATGGGGGGATAAACCATGATGTCGTTGATTAATACGGTTTACCAGTAAGTGTAACGGAGTGTGCAGAACGCGTCTGCTCCCCACCATCTCGAACACCGCCACCCTCCCTCTACCCCTTCAAACAACTCCCCACCAATCCTCCAACTCCACACCACCACTCGCGGGCCAACCGGAGCCACGTGCCGATCAATGGCGTCTTGTCTCTGGTTGGTCGAGCTGGGAACAACCCCTCGCGACCCCTCAGGAACCAGGAAGAGGGTTGATCCCATAAGAGAGGGTGAGCTTTTCTTATGAGGAGCATTGATTGCCAACAACCCCTTCTAGTATTCTGCCCTCTTTCCTACTATTCTCTTACCTCTTCCAACTACCTTCTTGCCTTGTCCAACTATAGGTACCTTCTTGCCATTCCCAACTACTCTTCTCTCTATCCTTTTCCACGACCTCTTCCATCTCTGATCGTTCCTTTCATACACATTCGGGTCGAACTAGATTGATAGGCAGTTACCCACACATATGTAGTACTTACTTGAATCTCGAGTCTGATTCGAGATGCTCCAGAGTGAATTACTTACCATCTATATGACTGGTGACCTTATTATGATTGGTTTAGATAGCTTCGATGGATGAATAAGAACACATTGTGGAGGTCTTATTGATCCTTCTAATTGCCTTTAGGGTATTTGAAAGTCATAGAGTTGATTTGGTTTAGCTGCAATATCGGTGGGGTTATTAGCGTAATTGTGTAACAGTTGCATCATCGATGATTGAAAGTTAATTCCGTTGTTGGGCTGTAGTCATGATTTTATTATAGGATCTATTTGAGAGAGCTCTTTAATCAAAGAATTTAAGTGATCTAAGTAACGAATGATTAGCAAATGGAGAAAAGAAATATGATTGAAAAGAAATATATATATGTAGATATTATAGATCTTTGAAAAAGAAAGGAAGTGTGTTTTCAAAGAAGAGGAAAACTTTTATCATCACAAGAACAAGTTTATTCGATATCACTACCACATTATACTCTACATACTCGCTATACGTAATATACCTTTCATTAAGTTATTTGAATTATCAACGGTGACAGTAATCAGAAATCAATATACAGGTTTCTACAGTTGCTACATTTGGCTTTTTCAACATTGGCTTTCAATCAGGAACAACGAAACGGACATGTTCCAGATCCTTTCTTGATCTCTGCTCAATTATTCTATCTTCGGATTCCTAAGAATTCTATTAGACGCCACCTGGCAATCACTCCTCCCGAAATTAGATCTAAAATCTATCTATGAGCACATCCTTCCGAGGATGAAGTCGCTATTGTCACGGTACAAGCAGGCACAAGCTGGTCCTTCGGGAGTAGATAGTGTTCAGTCGCTACGAAACTTGTGCCTTTGTAAACTACGCTCAACGTGATCGAAGTAGCGGTGGAAGGACAAAGTATCTCCCGAACCTTGCGACATTAGTTTTCATCTTTCCAAAAGAAAAATTCTTTATCCTCAGTGAGAGATTTGATCAATTTTAGGGATCCTCCTTGGTGGCGGGCTGTATCTGATGTACCACACTTGGCAGATGATGCTGATGGTGATCAGGTCGCCTGGAGAGGCCCAACAAGGGAGGTAGAAGAGGAAGATGCAAAGGCAATGGTAGTCCACCCGGAAAAGCAGCCAGTCCTCCCAATAAAGCTGATGCAGTCGAGTGCTCCTGAGCTTTTCTCCTCAGCTCAGCTAAACTTGTGCTTCGGTGAAGGTCTCCTGTTCCTGGCTTGCAACAACCGCAAAGAGATCCAGGCCATCCAGCTGGAGACCAAGACAACATTTCCTGGATGCTGCTGGGTCGGTGGTCACTCGTGGTCCACAGTGAAGGTGTTGCGGATGATAAAGACGAGGCGGTACTACTCATAAGTTTGTTGCTAAAGAGAGGTGGTGAGAATTGTGCTGCTAGATGCGGTGAGAAGAAGAGGGACGTTGGAGGCTCCACTGGCCTGAAGCCTGCTCCCGATCCTGGGCTACTGAAACAAAAAAGTGTTTAGATTAGATTTCCATTTATTAAATGTGGATTTATTAGTTAGGACAACATCATCACGATAGAATTGCTAATCCTGTCAGAAGCTAATCACTTATAATCAAAGCACTTCCATCAAAATCCATCATCCCACAATGAAGGAAAGGGAGCTGCGCAATTAAACACTTCACTCGGTATTTGATTCTCCGAGTTTATGATTCACTGAAGTGTACCTTGAAACTACTTCGTCTAAACCTGAAAGCGTTAACCCAATTACTAGATCAACGCTCGCCCTGCGGCTTTAAGGTATGACTTGGCTTGAGCTTTGAGGCGCTGATGATTATCTCAAATATTAATCGCAAATATTGTTTAATTAATGTAATGAGCGAACTGGCATACTAGTTAATGGCGGTGGCTGCAGGTGGAGGAGTCAGGTGGTGTGGAAGGAGATGAAAGCTGAGGCTTCGGCCAGAAGCAAATTTCATGAGTGAGATCGTGAACAAGAATCTCGAAGGAAGGAGTAGGATGGAAGAAGAGGAATGGTAGTAGTCCTGGGAGTTGTAGGAGAAATTGAGGAAGGTAGAGGAGTCTCTGAACCGCGGTAAGCGCGATAATTAGCAGTAATTAGCCACGTTCCTTGCTTACATGAACTCAGCCCCTTTACCTATATTCCACACATCCTTAAGGCTTTCTATTTGTGGATCTATAAATATCGGATCTATCTATATCAGATCTATTTACATAGACTTATATGCTTCTAGTTATTTCTTATATATATATATGCATATTCACTAATTGTGTTACAGCACCATCAACTAAACAAATCAGTCGTCAGCAAAGGACATCCGATAATCATAATCCTAAAGTTTCTAAGAGACCTCAAGCGCAAATTATGCTCCATTATCTCCTTGGCGACACAGTGATAATATCATTAATATAATTTTAGCGAGCGGCTAATACAGTAAAAGGATCTTATCTAGGACCTCTTTTGACCGTTGGCGTTGTGCGATTACGTGAAGCAGAGAGTGCCTTGTATATAATAAACGTATTTTAGAGGCTAGCTGTATAAAAGAAGCGCAACGTCAAGTCTGAGACTGTCGTTCATGACGACAATCCATTAAAGACTTTGTTTAAAATTCAATAACATTAAACTACCAGGCGAACATGGTTTCAGCTTTTGATAGTGTCGCAGTACTTTACGCACACTGACATAAAATTTGTGTGTAGGGTTGCCTTCTTGATACAGTGTGTGGTGCAGGCCGAAAGGGGCGAGGGATTTGCAAACGGGGTGTAGTACGTATTACCTACCCCGTGCTACGCGGAAACGCGAGGAGAACGTAAAGCTCACCTTTCCACTCCCTCCAACCCGCTGCTCACTCTCTCTCACTCTCTCTATCCTTCACCCACGCCCCCTTCACCCCGAACCGAGTTAGGAACGACTGAATAAATGATGAGGATATATTTACGGCGAGCAGTTTTAAATAAATTACAACTGCGGAGACGGTGGAGGAGTAAGTTCTACCGCCCCCGGTTCTCCATTTTGCCTCAATAGAAAGTCTGCTCTTATGTGTTTCTCAACATTGCTCTTTGTTGGGATATAGGTTTTCGTGGAAATGCGGTTTGGCTTTATAGAGCTATTGTGATACTGTAGCTTGGTTAGGGTCTTCAGATTTAAATCTGCTCCAAGTTTGGTTTTAGTTTATTTTCCAGTATAATCGAGAGTTGATGTTGTCTGAGTTAAAGATGCAACTCTAAGGTCTTCCAAATGTTTTCAAGTCTCTTAAAAATCTCATCTAATTCTCCATGTAACTAAAACATTCAGAACACTAATAACAAGGGTGAAAAATCTCACTCGTCCTGTGGTGTAAAACCTACAATGATTATCGTGATTATGCTGGGAAAATAGGGTGAGAAAAAGATGAAGTACGAGAAGAGTAATGTCAGTTTCGGTCGGAATGACTCGGGTGGTTTAATGGCGCGTATCTAACTTCCGGTTCTGGACCCTGGGGATGGTTCTTCAGGTCTGGGTGATATTTCCTAAAGACGTAAATACGTACGAAGTTGAAAGCTTACCTCTCCGCGGGAGGTCCAAGGCCACCCGCTGGCGGTGGCGGCGCTCGGGTGGAGTTTGGAGGTGGCGTCGCGACGCCCGATCCAAGGGGTAGCTGACTCTGCGGCTGCTGGGGCCTTGGACTCACCGACGCTGATGTCGTGCTTGGGCTCCTCGATCCTGTTCCACCCTCCGGGCCCACATCTTCGCCTTCTGCGCTTCCAACGTCTGCATCGTGGCTCGTTGGACTTGGACCACTAGAGGAAGATGGCGGAAGGCCCCCATCCATTCCGCTATTGTCTCTTTTTCTTTGCTCCTCTTTCAAGCGCTCGCTTTTTCGCCATTTCGCTCTTCGGTTTTGGAACCAGACCTGCAATTTCAAAAGTGGGATTTTCATCAATTTTTTTGTTTATTTTCATTGAGGATATGAGGATATTGTAGTACGGATATTGTATTAAATTATTTAATTCAATACAATTATTAAAAATTGTCTTTAAAATTCTAAGACGAAAGTAACAACCATTGGATCATGGTAACAAACTTTTAATGTGAAAAACTACACTAATTTTTTTAGAGTAGGGGTTTTAAAGTACTTCTCGCTAATGAGCTTTGCAACGGAAACAAGAGGTTTTTGCATTCAGAGTTTTGAGCCTTCAAGGCTGCTTTCATATTTATGAGAGTGCAAAGTATATATACGTTTCAAAATTTCCCTAAATTGTAAAATCATTTTAGGACTGAAGAGGTGCCAGGTAATTTTAAAAAAAGAAAGAAAATCGAGGAAGAAGTCATAAAAAAATTAGATTAAGAAAAAACGTAATGTTCTGGACATTTTAAAATAATTAAATAGTGCTTTATTTTAGAGAACCTGACTCCTCTTCAGTGAAACTTGATCACGGTACGTTAACGAATGCAGTCTCCCCTAGATCGTTTCGTACCATTTGAATGGCTTTAAATTGATAATGATCTCAGTAATAAGGTAATGATGATTATGAAGAATTTGATACTGAATATATTAATGAAATAATCCGTCGCTTAGAGCAGAATTGATAATAATCGTGGCAATAGTTTAGGTATGGATAACGAGACAATATTTTGACATCAACCTTAGTTAAAGAAGTAACAACATTTTAAATTGAATTAAATCGTAAATTTAAAATTCATTTTCGAAACAAAGCTAGATTGTCGGATTTAGAGAGTATATAGTCGACATTAGTACTTTATCCTTGTAATTTGTATGAAGTCCCTAAAGGGAAATTAGGCATTTCAGAGGTGCAAAGTGAAACTAGAACTGTTAGGTACGCAGGTCGGTCATCAGCAAACGCGTAGACATGCCACGATAATTGCATACAAAACAAAGTACATAGCAAGGAGCAACTAGAGGGGCTGGCGTGCATGTTCAACGAGGCGGCAGCAACCACTGTCCTCAAGTGTATTTTAAAAAGCTCGAGTTTCGCTAACGAGGCTAACTTGACATAATGCCAACTGAAATAGACTTTATTATACCCCAGTAGTCTCCTGGGTTTTTGAACCTCGTTCTGCTTTAGCGCCACATAAATAATCACACGCTCGCTTTTTTTCAGAATAATCAAATGATACGCGAGTCATAACTTCATTTATGTCACCGTCATAACACCATAAAGAAAAAAAAAAAAAACATCAACACAAGCTTTTATCCGCACTAATCTCATGAATATCACTAAAATGGAATTATTTTATACCTCCCTAAATTCTATAAGTTTCTAATAAATTATGCTATAAGTTATAATGAGAAATATTGGAAAAGGGTATTCGAAAAGGAATATACAAAATAAATAGTAATCAAATAATGGTAATACAATAATGGATCAATCTGATCTCCTTTAAACAGGAGGAACCCTCATCCACTGCTAAAACTCCATTGAGTCGGATTTCGAAAACGTCCGAAGCTATTTCCACAAATCGAGAGACATTGACGAATCCAAGCTCTTGGGTAAAAGGAGGAAAGGAAGTACCTCTGGAAAATGGTTTAATAAAATAAATACGATGAGCTTGGCTTCCGCTGTGGTGGTTTTTGGAGGCCAGAAACGGGCATAGGAGTGATGGAGAGGGGTAAAAAGACCGCTGGCAGACGGGAAGATATAATAATATCCTAAGGGTTGCGGGGGCGAGTAATAGCTGGGAACAAAGCCTTCATTCCCTTGGGAGTAGCCGTGGAATCTCCTCCACCCCCTCCCCCCTCTCCCTTTCTACCACATTTTCCACCGTTTCTACCGCACTCATTTTTTTTCTCAATGTGAATTTAATCCAAAGTATATAGGTACCTATATGGAGCAATAACGATGAGACTGTTTCGCCCGAAAGAATATACTTTTCACGTGTTTTAGGGATCATGATTGAAATCCTTCATGAAGGGATTTATTAAATTTAATATTGTAGGAGGAAATGTTGAAATTAAAATTCTATAAGTATAGAATAATAAGAGTCTTTTAAGCGAAAGGTTTTTAGTTCCATAATGTGGCAATATTTCCCAATCTGAAACTGCTACTGTAAATAGGATTTTTTTTTGTTTTAGGAGGACCTTTGAGTATTCATGTCAAGCTGGTAATTCATGTCAATGGTCTGGAACCATTTGGGGTACTGAAGTTTTGACGAATGAGTTTCTGATTTCTTTCCTATGATCCAGTATGATCCTGACCATTTACATGTGAGTAACAACATTTAATTTTACGTTTACTGGACCACTTTTAATTTGTGTAAGTACTCATTTTTTAAGTCCATGTTGGGAGTAAAAAAATAGGAAAGGATAGAAATGCATACATTTTAATATGTCTGTCCTTTCTATTTAAATCCCGATGATTGAAAAAAGATCCTACCTTTTCATTTCCAACAGGGCTAACCATTCGAGTTAAACAATAGTTTTGAGAAAACTAACAAAAATTGAAAGTACCATTCTAAATAATTGTTGAGGTTTCGGGAATTATATCTGATTTATGAAAAGTGTTGAGACATGATTCTGGAAATCTCAAATGAGAGTTGGTCGTAATTGACTGGCGTTAGACGTGTCTATAGACGGTTTAAGTAAATGGCGCACGTAGAGTGAGGTCGTCATATGTGACGCGTGAGGAGAACGTGCTTCGTCGACCCCCCAGGAGCTTCTAATTGGAGTAGGAGAGAACAGCACTACATAAACGCGCCTATTTGTCCATTATTCCAGATTCCCTTTGTCTTCGCTCGCCGTAATTGCGTCATACTTGAGGCTCTGTGCTATACCCCATTATGCTAT
>JAUEJJ010000004.1:9561015-9597986 GCA_032164275.1 Synergus coniferae
TATGTTATATACATTATGCTATATACATAAACTCAAACTGTCCTCCTACTCCTTGCATATCTTAAGATTCATAACTTACTTTACTTTTCCTAACATACGCGATAATATTCGCAACCTTATGTGAACAAACTAACTTACAACAAACAATGAAGCAGCTGATTTTGCGTGAAATTAAAATCTCTAAATATTAAATTATTATGTAAATATTAAAAATCTTGGGAAGGTGTGGAAGATTTGAGAGTGAACTCTGGTTTTATTAAATGGGGATTTAGTGCCGAGGATGCTGAGAATTCACACATAAAATCTGATAATTCGTAGGTGTACAATAGACGTTTTCTCGCCGCGAGTCACCGCGTTTAAATATTGCCGAGAGCACAGCGGAGTGCAGTGTAATCCCAGAGATTACCGGCTTACTTCGTCAGAAGATTACGTCAGGTTGAGGGTGTCAGCAAGCCCCTTGGGGCCTAGGGCCCTTATACTTCCTTCGCCCCTGTTATTGTTGTATTTCTGTCGAAAGTACATCACATTTTCGGGGTGAACAAAGAGTCAAGTTCATTGTCATTATACCATAAATTAAGGCTGTAGCTTGGAATTTCAGTAATTATGACAGAGAAGTTGAAGATGAAGATGAATTTGATCGTTTGAAGTTAGCCCCACAATCTTATTCTATTAATGGATATCTTGTTTTTTTAATCCTCACCTGGACTCTTGCCTCTGTCAAATTTATCTTCATGGCAAGATCTTCTCTGGTGAAGACATCTGGATAGTGTGTCTGAGCAAAGGCAGATTCGAGTTCCTCCAGTTGTTGAAGAGTGAATGTTGTTCTGTTTCTTCGCTGTTTTCTTCTCACGAAGGAATCTTCTCCCACCCCGTGAAGGGCTGGATGGTAGGCTGAATAGCTCGTGTCTGAAATTCCATAAATGGAAAAGACTTTTTTTAAATTTTAATGTTTGAATCTTACGGAAATTTTGAGAAATGTAATTAGAGGCTTGTAATTCATTAAAGGGCAAGTTGTAAATAATGCTGAATCTCTTCATAAATATATGATTCTCTTGCAAACAGTAAAATTTGATGATCAGAAACTGGGAAAATTTCATAATTCGTATAGCTGAAATCAGCCCATTATGAATGTTCAATTAGTTCTTGCGGCAAGCAGGCGAGCTCAGATGTAATTAGATCCAGTTAGTAGAAACGTTGCTATAGAGAATGAGAATGCGTATATAGTAGCCTAGTCAAGCGCGCAAAGCTCTAACAAGTGAAGCTTTGCGCGTGTACATAAAGCGAATGAGAGAAGAGATAGATAATATGAGAGAAGAGGAACGAGGAGAGAATCAGTGAGAGAGATAGAGAGAAGTAGACGCGGCGAAGCTCGGAACCGCTCATCAATGATGCAAAGCAATCAGCGCAATTAATTACCGCGGCGCTAAGCCCAGCTTAGCGAAAAACACAAATTAATTTCCTAAACTCATAAAAATTCATGATGCTCTCGTCGGACGACAGGAGCGTTGCATTGCTGCTTTTATATTTTGCAAGAGCGTCCACCAGCATCCGCGCATTTTACTATCGGAGTTCACAAATCTAGTTCTGGCCTTTGAAAGGATTTCGTAAATCTCGTGTATCAATTTTTAAGAATCTGTATCGAATTATATAGACGGAAAAGAACTCGATTTACAAAAATTCGAAAGAATATTGTTGTAAATTATCTAGTTTCACTTTTATTGACGATGGATTGAGAACTCAACTGTTCCGCTGTACACCTTCAATCTTTTCACCCGAGAATAAAGGGCTACTCATTTGTGTAAATCCGGCATTTTCAAAATCTAAATTATAGGTAAAAGGTGACCAAATTTGTTGCCGATAAGTCGGCCCGTAAATACATTTACTCGAGGTCTCTGGGCTGAAATCCACTCAAGATCTTAGATTAGAGTTCGAAAAAATAAAGCCGGGATCTAGACAACTCATACAACTCATCGAGAGTCGGCTTGATCCAATTTATTATCAGGGTTGGAAGGGACCCAGAGTTAGTTTGGAAATGGCGCGTGTCCCGATATATATAATATTCTTTTGACCTATGGCTATAATGCTATAGTGGTAAAGATTAGAGGTTCACAGAACAAAGATATCAGCCTCCGTTCTCCCTAAAACAGGAAGTGAAGTGGGATCGTCCACAGAATAGTTCATACGTGCCTGCCTCGAGCTTCAACTTCACGCAAGAGTCCTTGATTCACGACGGAAGTCCCTTGATTTAGTGTCTCCGTTGACAACAGAAATCACTCCTTTGGATTTCTTCATTTCTTTTTTTTCTGCTTTCTTAATTGCCCTTCAATTATTTTTATAAGAAAAGATACAAGTGGGTTTAGGGCTGATTGGTACTGGATTAACGAAATATCGGACAGGTTCTATTTTTAAAATTGAAGTTTAATTAAAAAAGAAAGATTAAGTAATTTAATTTTTAAAAAAAGACAATTTCTTATAGAAAATGCTTCTATTATTTTAATTGTAGACTTGACTATTATATACGAAGAGGGAAAATATTGAATTAAGGCGGATTATTGGTGAGTTTTTAAGTATATTTGAATCAAGGAATGATAACGAAAAGCAGTAACTTTTGATATCGTTATTTATGAGAGTAGAAAAAGCCATGCGGTGGGACAAGGAGACCTGCATGGGTGAAAGAACTACACGTAGAGCGAAATCTAATGACACCCCGACCGTTACTAATGACACTAACGAGGTAGTTAGATGTTAGAGTGAATGGCGAATGTCGGTGGTCCAAGAGGGGTTGAGGAGGTCTCTGGACCATGGGCCGAGTGAACCCACTTACCGACTTATCACGTAGTTACCTAATCTGTTTATCCCGACAGGGGGCCCACTATACGCGGGGATCCAGAAGCTGGAAGGGTGCCCGGACGTCCCTGAGGGCCCCTCCCTCTTCCCCACATTCAATCATCCACCACCTACAATGTCCAATGTACCACCACGTTTCTCTTAAAAGAGAGAGAGCTAATTTCGATTTTATAGTTTAAATTTTTAAATTACATCTCCCCTTTTGTATGTGCGGTGCGTGGCACCATAAACTTCCCAATATGAATTCCACAATATTTCTTGTGACATGTAATGTTTGATGTGATGTAATATTTCCTATAGGAGAGTTTTTAATAGTGTTTTGTAAAAAGGGTTCTTTCCGAAATGGCTTTAATCCTTAAAATCAAAAGCATTCTTAAGGTAATAAAAGAATTTAGATTTGCGCTCGGATTTTCTGAGTTTTTATTTACTTGAAGAAATTTCGAAAGTGGAGGCCAACTCAAAATTGAATTTGGAAACTTGAAACAATTGAAATTGGATAGAGATAGGGTAGATTCCATACATCTTATATAGAGGGATCACTTCAAAGTGTTGAGAGGACTTGGAAACGATCAGTGAATAGGCAAACTACCGACCAAGTTCCGACTGACATCGGATCGCGGTTTAACCGGAAGTTAGTTCCAAGTGCAAACTAAGTTTAGCTGCCGTCCAGTTTGTAGCGTCCACTTTGCGTAACTCGGTCTAGCCGGTAATGTAACTTCATCGATGTGTTCCGCCAGAGCAAGTGCCGGCACAATCAATCTACCACCTCTCTGTCTCTCTTTCTCACTATCTCACATCATCACTCATCTACAATACGAATAATATTTTTCTCTGACATAAGAAAAACCACCTTTCATGAATTATTATCCTCATAATAAATTTCACGAGTAAAACATTATCCCAAAGTTTATCTTTTAAAATTTTTTAATTCAAATTTCTAAATTATAATTTATTAAACGTTAAGCGATTCAAAGTCGAAATTTTAAAACTGCTGGAGGTACAAATTTGAAGTGAAATGTACCCCTCGTGAATAGGGTAAATAGGAAAATAGGGTGAAAGGAGAAAAGTGGATTAGACGCAGAATGCGAGACCCTCTTTAATCTGTGAGAAAGTATCAATTGAAAAATGTAAAGTCAATATAAATTCGACGTTTGGCGTTTTTCAGGAGTGGGAGGTGTAAGGGCGAGGGTTAAAAAGGCGTGAGAGACTGAGAGAATATGAAAGTTGTACTTACAGGGGTGTGTTGGGGCGAAGGGGTACTCAAGAGAGGGTGGAAGTCGGGGGGCCGGGATGCCTGGGGGGCAGTGATAGCAGAACATGCCTCCGGCCCTGGCCGCCACCCCCACACTAGCCCCCGACCCTCCACTGCCGCCTCCGGCTGCCGCTGCTGCTCCTCCGACCCCCGGCACCTGCGGCTGTGACTGAGGTGACTGTTGCTGTTGTGGCTGCAGCTGTTGGTGGTGGTGGTGATTGAGGGGCTGATGTGCGTGAACAGATCCAATCTGCAAGATTTTATTATAAATTATTATATTATTAATATTATAGTTCTTTAGTACTAAATAAATAAATAAAATAAATAAGATAAATAAAAATAATTAATAATATTAATAGTAATTAATTAATAATTTTTTAAAAGAGCGTTACACAGGACATTAACTATAAAATTATTTTTAAATCTTCTTTAATTCATGGCTATGTTATCAGTTTAATAAGAATCATGAGGAACGTTTAATTAAAAGTACTTTTTATGAAGTATTTATTTCTTCTCTTTCTCTCGATTTTATAATTAATTTCAAAGCCTTTACTTTAATATTTTTCTTCGAATTAATTTCCGAGTATACAATTGAAGATTACTTTTTAGATAACGAGTATTATGAAATGTAAAATAATCCATTTACAAATATTTTCTTCAGCTTAAAATCTTTTCTTTAATATAAAAAAAAAGCAAAGCAGAGTAAAAGGAAGAATATTCGTAGGGTTTCAATAAGAGCGAAACTTGATTATGCCACTCAGTAAGGCGAGCAGACCGATTACGCCGATTCCCATTAGAGGGATTGTAAACTCATGTAAATAAATAACGAATGTATCGGGGGTTCTCTGCTTAAGTAGGCATCGATCGCGGAACTTAATAAACGGCGAGTTATCAATTTATAATGGGCTTGTCATGTCGCCTAGGTGTATGTATTTATGTATACTACATACTACATACATATATATATTACTAGAGTATATGCTGGTACGTGCGGAGCGAAGGCCCTTTTATATAACGCACGCGAGTGGCTTTAGAACCGCAGACTCTCTCTTCCTCTCTCATTTAATCTCTCTCTTCCTCTGCGGGTCTGCTACGAAGGGACAAATTGAATTTTAGATCATGACATGGTGGGACCCGGGAAGAGGCGAGCAGAGAAGGGCTGCCGTCGAGAGTCGAGATGATACTAATTGAAATTTGAAATTGATATTAGCGAATTATTACCCCTCTCTCTCACTCGCTCTCTTTACTTCCCCTGTTCGCAGCAGCTCTTCCATCTCCGTTCAGCCCCTCCAGCACAATGCAATTACGCCCGTGTGTCGGATATCAAAAGTAATTGCTGCCAAATTTAACGAAATTCGGTCCAATTCGCGTTCCGAGGCCGCCTGACCTCTCGTCGACCTCGTCTACTACGTTACGCGCGCGCTTTCCTCAACACTTGCCTAATGCAATTGCTCTCAAGTTACAGCACGTGTATTTCATCAAAAGTCATATTTTAATTTCATGCGCATCGGTTGAAAAGTAATTATACAATTTTATGAAGAAGTATTTCGAGTGTCTCTCTGCTGAAAGATACATTTTTATTATTAGAAAGAGAATGAGAACATACAATTTTAGAAGATGAAAGAACAAGTAGAGGAACCCCAAGAAAGCTAATTCAAAAGGATAATACAGTAAACTTTCGGATATTCATTACCACTGTGTAATATATCGACTCAAGTGTATAATGTCTCTATAGTGTATGAGTGTCGACGGATAAACACACTCGAAACCTCAATCCCTTCTTCAACCCCAATCGGATAATCGCACAATAAAACACTGGCATAATCTTTTGCTCGGGTGGTTGAACACCACAGATACACTGAGCAGGGACCACATGCCGGCTATTTTCATAGGGGAGTGTATTCTTATGCACTTACTGTGTATGGGGTGAAAGTGGGTGTCTCAGAATCGCAGGACCCGTTACCCGTAGGCCGTATGTGGATTAGCCTCGCTACATTTCGCCCCTTCTGTCGACGCGTATGTTCTCTATATGTACTAACAGTGCTTTACTTATCCCAAAGCCACCTTACTTACACTGCTAACAGCCTTTAACCCGTCGTTTCTTCTGAATCAAATATATGTATGCTCAGATTAATAGCCCGAGACCACCACATAATAGCTTTTGAAAAAGGGAGATCATAGAAAAAAATTGCGAAAAATGACTCCTTTATAAGAAAAAAAGGGAATAGAAGGAAGAAAAACGTCACCAATATAGTTGAGAATGTAGGCTAACATGAATAACTCTTTTTATGGTCTCTTACATTTGTTACTTAATCATAAAGTGTTGAGTGAATAAATGCTTAATCAGACGATTCTTGTAAATTGATTTAAACCCGACTTACATTCCGCTGCGCTATTTCAATCACTTTAAATTAGGCACGATTGTAGCACAGAGCAATTGTCCCCTATTTAATTGACGATTTTAGATTAGATCTAGCCTTAGTGTAAATCTTAGCAAAGTCACGTGAACAAATTTGGTTCATTGATTTAGGTTTTTCATCGGACGAAAATTTCGTTGAGCAATGCATTGGATTCCGAAAATATATAATTAAATATGAGTTAAATAAAGCACTAACAGATATAAACGCATTTATACTTATAAATTATAACAAATATAAATTAATAAATATAAGTTAATAAATATAAATTAATAAATATTATGTATTAAAATTGTAGTTGATATTAAACTCAAAGACACTTATGATTTTTATGGTATTTTAAGTATGCAGTTGTATTGCATTCTCTAAAGAGGATTTGAGTCACCAAGGATGAGAAAATGTGCGATGCATGGAGACTTTCCTGGGATTCGAGGTGACCCCGACAAATGGGATACAAAGCTAATTAAGGAATTATCGCTTTTAATTGCAATTCGTGCTATTTGCGCAATGGTGCAGCGGCACCACGCGATTGTCGTCGCGTGCCAAATTATTGAATGTTGACGTCACCGGAGCGCGGCGCTTTGCTAGTTGCCTGTACCAATTATGCAATTAGCGGCGTGATAATGAGTAGAGTGTAACGCGGAATCCAAGCGTCGTTTTTCCAAACCACACAACAAGCTTTTTCACTCAGCATCGATTATTTAATACTCACCAGCAACTATGATCCGCGCGCTCTGCGTGTGATTTATTTCTCGTTTTTCACAACTTTTATACTAAAAATATTCAGAGGATTCTAAATAATTTAAATCAAATGATTTTAAAATGTTTTAAGGGACTTCAAAAGTATATAAAATAATTGAACCTTTTCGGGAATTTTCTTTACCAAATTTTTGGCAAAATTCTGGAAAGTTTGCAGAAATTAGAGTCCCAATATAGTTTTAGGAAAAATTCCCGAAGAAATTTTTTACAGTGCACTATTAAAATTTGCATCTTTTCTGATAAAGTACAAAGCAACCTTTTTTGAGCGGATTATTCAGATCAGCACCTCGACATTGATATCTCGTTAGTAGTTGAAGTAATTTTCGGAAGATTAGATACATGGGGGGGGGGAGAGAACGAGTAAAGAGGTTAAGGCACGAGGGACCTGGCATATGCAAAGTTAACCTCCATTAAATGCGTTAACTCGTCGATGTACAGCGATCGGATGCGCTTAACCGAAATACATTAAACTACGCTAATTGACCTATCTATCACTACAACGCGTATTGAACAAAGGGGAAATCGTCGAAATGCCTCAGCAGCAATTTTATTCCGCGTAATGCATCACACACATCTTAAATGTGACTTCTAAGTTCTATTCCTCGAAACGATAGAAGCGACAAAAGAGCGTCCATGGATTTTATTAAGATTCCAATTTAAAAAGTATAAATATAAAAGTATAAATGGCTGACCGGCACTTGGAACTTAAGAGAGCAGTAATTCCGTTATCCCGCATTATTACGCCTATTATGGGAAGGGCGCGCACAATGAGAGTGGCTTATTAAATTGTGTCATCCGAGAATAAGGGCCAACACACTAGCTGCATCCAATTTAAGGCCGCTTAATTAATTCCCTCCAATTCATCCCCGGAGCGTAATTGTTATTAAAGAACCGGGCTAGTGGTCAACGAGCGATGATGTTATGGCACAATATTGTCCCTAATGAAATCTTTGAAAATCTTCTCTAGCCTGAGTCTAAATTAAAAAATCAGTAACAGTTTCTATTATAGCCAATTCCAGTTTCGTGTAGGGTCTTAAAGTTTCAAGTCTCTACTCCAGTTTCTAAAAAAAATAACAGAAATTAATTGCAGTTACAAGAATATTTTCCTTTAAACCAATGGTGGTCCAGAATTGACTTTATGAAAGTCATAAGGGGGTTGAAATGAGAATTACATGACTTGATTTGAAGATCTTCGTAAAACTCGCATGTTCAAGAATCGAACACACGACATCGCGCCTAATGCGGTGGAATCGAAATCGAGTGGCGTAAAGAGTCGAGTGCATTGAAGGCCTCATCGAATAGGGGTGTTCCCCTCCCTGGGCGAGAATCCGGAAGTGAATCGGAATCCGAATGCCCTGGAATACTCTCCGGGTGGTTCAGTATCACCCCACAACCTTATCCTATACCTAGGATACACTATATAAAGTATATATACGCAATATATACATATACAACCCCTCTGACAAGTTTCGTGCTCTTAGAGCTCTTTCGGTACGAATCGAGCGATTTTATATCGTCAGGATGGCAAAAAGACCTTCCCACTCGATTTAGTCGCGCTTGGTGGCCCTTCAATTCCGCTTCCGGATCTTAATTCGCTATGCATTTATGGCTCTAATGTCCCTTTACCGACCTCGACTCTAAAAATGCCGAAACTCTGCGTCATGTCCGGAGATAAAGCGATTAAGAGTGACTGGTATGACTGTTTAGTCCAAATGGAAATTATATTGATTCTGAATATTTACTTTTAATTAGGAAGTGTATATTGACACTCTAAAAATATTCTGATGTTTTGAATAACGAGAATTATTATGGTTATTCTAAAATTCTAATAAGAAAATAATGTTAAATATGATTTTACTATCAATTTTAGTTAAAAATATTAAAAGTTTCTGATTGACTATCTTCTGGTTATATTTTAATCAGTTTTTCTGGTGTAACAAGTCACGTGCAGTCAGGAGGAAACGGGTTGGTTGTTAACCAAATTTGTTGTTTGGTTTTGTGTTCATCGAATACCTGGTGGCTTTATTTCATGTTTATCTATTTACATTTGATTTATTCGCCTGGCGCCTCCATGAAAGCCACACGTCGCGCTTTTCAGTATATAATTTGGAAACCGATTTTCGTTCTAAATGTACCTACATTTCGTAACTTACAGTCCTACTATTATGGACTGTGTATTGGAAAAGTGGGTTGAAAAAGTAGTTTGGAAAAAGGGGTGATGCTGGGATCAAGATCTCAGACAAGAGGGTTGTAAAACAAATTTCGTCCGAGGGATGAAATTTCAACAAATTTTCGAAATTCGTCCAAAAGTATATTTTACAGAAAGCAATCCGCGAATATAAAAATGTGTTTTGTTTGATCATAAGGCTTGTTTGAATTGACTACCACGTCTCGACTATGTAACAGTGGAATCAATACGATCCTCCTCTCCGTTCGGTGCACCAATTGAGCTCGTTGAATCTGTGCCCCGAGCCACGCGGTTACGTATGCCTCACGAATAGAGAAAGCTTCATGTATTTCGCCACACGTACGATTACACGTGTAGTCTCTACAGTTGTACTTGTACAGTGTATCCACAAGCTCTTGGTGCTTTCGTTCGTCGCTCAATCCACTTGTAATCGATGAACGCGATGAAATGCAGTGAATAGAAAAAAGAGAGAAATAGGGATTGAGAACGAAAGGCATATAGGGGAAAGTCCGAGACTGAGAGAGATGAAAAGAGGTGCAAAGACAATGAGAGAGGCTCTCTAGATGAGAGCAGGCTCACCAAACAAACTCATCCGTGTAATTGATAAATTGACAGATTAATTCAATCAATGCCATGCTTCGCTCGAGATTCGTTCCATCGGATCCCGTATCGATAATATCTACTGGCGTCTTTAACTTGGCACTATTATTTTTAAATTTTCTAATGGAATTATTCTCATTTTTCCAAATTTTCAATTCTTACAAATCTTATTCTTTCAATTCTTCATTCCTTTCATCTCTTTATCATGATTTCTACCCGATAATTATCGTTCGGGAATAAAATTTATTTTAAAAATTGCCAATGCCTCGGTTAATGTTTCAATATAATCCTGTAAAAGCATAAAACAATCTTAAAAATCATAAAATAATCATAATAATCATAAATTAATTTAATAGCAGAATTTCCTTCATGGCAAGGACAAAAACGGAGCGTTAAGTAGTAAAAGTCGGTCCGAGTCAGACATGCCGGCGCGCCCTTAAAATAAGTAGTGCAGGTCGATAAAAATTACTTGAATAAATATAAGAGCGGGTTATCCGCGAAGTAAAATATATTCGCGAGTCGAGGAGCAAATTCGTTTCGGATCGGGGTAGCTTCGATCCGAAGTAGGCGGGCGAGCACTCTGACATTATACCGGTTTGGCATGTGGGGTCTGAGAGGGCTAGAGAAGGCTCGGGGCCGTGGAGGATGATAGAGCGTGCTCAGAGGGAAAGAGAGAGAGAGAGAGGGAGAGAGAGAGGAGGAAGAGAGAGAGAGCAACACGTTTGGATAGTATTCGAGGGCTCGGATCCCGGTTTTGCCCCCAGGGTACCATTTCCAACCGAACAGCGTTGGAACGAGACTGGATCCGCTATATTCCAATTGCCTCCTATTTGATATGCGCCAATTTCGTCCAATATGTCGCGCCCCCTAGAAAACTATCGCTGCTGTGTGTGTATTTAGTTAAGAACACAATTTTCAGGTGAATCACGACTTATTCCCCACAAACTAGGGTAACGATATTAGTGGTGATCCACCTAAGGTCAGGATTACGTCCGGTATTGAATATAAATTGTCTGTTAATCAGATAAAAATAGTTATATAGATATGTATATATACATCGTAGATATGCATGTATAGATATATACATTCTGCGAAAATTGGATTGGAATTAACAATATACTTTTAAATGACACCAGTAACAGATTTTTTATTAAAAAAATATAAACATTGAATTGACTAAAACTGAGGAATACAATTTAACTTATCCAGGCCAGATGCAAACTGCGTTCAGTACTTTAATTGTCGTACCGCACAGCCATGAATAATTAGAACCGTTGCAAATGAATTTGGTGATAACCGAGCAACGGCCAATCCGCAGGGGCCGCGCGTCTTTATTTATTCAACGGGAAGCGACCGATCTACGAGTTTGTAAATTTAATTTTCCCGGAAAAAAAAATTGGTATAAACAATCTCGTAAATCCAGGTATTACTTTGTGAGATTATGGGCTTTACTTTATACCGTATGCGATTTTAATATTATTTTCACGAAGAGATGCACTGTAAATTCAGGATCATAAATTCCGGATTTATTTCGAAATCGGGAAAACTTATTGTTAGAAATGAACAAGTACTTAAATTCATGCAATAAGCTGTCTTTTCAGGAGTTTGAAAATAATCATAAAAACAAGAGAATCTGTTAATTATTCAACACTTTGTGTACTGGCGGTAAATTTATAATCAGCGTTGTAGAAGAAGACTAAAAAAAGCGAAAATAAAAGTAGCATTTTAGAATAACTACTTGAACAATATCTACAATATCTACAAGAAACATTTCAGTTTTTGCATCAAACAAAAGAGTGTATAGCCCGAAGAAAAAATGAACTTAAGTGATATATACTCTCAGGAATATTATAGAAAGCGTGTCATGTAGAATAAGGAGAAAATTGAGAAAGAGGACCATAAATGAAAAGAATGGAGGGAGAAAAAGTGAAAAAAAAAAAATAAAAAGATAAAAAGCACACAGGATCTGAGGTCCAGACACGCCTCTAACCTCCCTGAGGAGGTCGCGGGTTGGAGAATCGGGCGTTCCTTATACACGGCTCGTTCTTTCGCCTGGTTCGCTCCTGTTTTACGCTTTTCGACTTTTTCAAGATTTATCCTTGCCGCTTCCTCGCTAAATCGCTTTCCGGGTGAAATTTACGGTTGGGCAATAATACAGGAGCACTGGCACTGACTAACGTTAACCGAGAGGAGAGAGTGAGATCGAGTGAAAAGGAGGTGCACGGGAGAAAAAAGGATAAAGCAATGAAGAGAAAATAAGATAGAGAGAGGCAGAAAGCTTCACCCGACCGGATAACAGAGACCCCACATTCATTCTCGGCACGTTCCCCGGCCTCTTCTTACCTGACTGACTACTTCCACCTAAAACTGAGCATACCCTGCCTTGCCTTGCCGTTACCCTCCTTACCTACTAACTCACGAATATCCTCTCCGATACATTATTTTTCTTTGAATATTACACGGTTATGTCTTTTAGGGGAAAAGGGTACTTTTTTCAGAAATAATAGTTATGAAAATGATGTATCAATACGATCAATAATTAAATATTGATTGTATCGATACATAATATTCATAACGATCAATAATCACAGAGAACTATCGTTTTGGATTCATAAGAGTTCTTCTTTCTAATTAGATTCATAACATTTATTATGTATATCGCATTTCAAAACGCATCTTTTTTAACATTTACTTGTTAGATACGAACAAGTGACAGGTGACATCCGAACTGCAGTTACGACTATTTTCATTTGGAGGGCAGAAATAGACATTTTAGTATTTTTTCCAAATGTTTTGGGGCAGCATCCAGCGATCTCTTACATGCAATGAGATGTGCGCGCGGCGGATATTTACTGAGAGGCACGGAGAGGAAGGACAGCCGGACAGCTTGGCGAACGTCCTCAGCCTCATCCTCCGGTTATGTAGGCACATATACCCGTCTAGAGGAAGTCACCACATCGCGCACGGCGCAGAATAAACGGTCAGTGACGCGCGGTAATGGCCGACATCCTAATCCTGGCCCCCTACAGCTTAATACCACACACTCCGCAATGATAATGCTGCATGTGCTTTTTGTCATTACGAGTCGCTATACGCCATAATGAGCACCATAAGCGCCTTAGGACATATTTCAGAGAGACCCCTCACGTTTCACTTTACTCCTTTTTTCACGTATCCTTACGCGAATTAATAATAATCGGATTAATTGAATAATCATATTCAAATTACAAAAACTCTGAATTCTCAAAAACAAAAAAGATGATAAAGGGTCCAATTTTTATATATGGGGTGACACCTCCCACCCTAATTCGAACAAGAACAACCAAGAAAGTTTTCATATCGTAACGATCGTGAATTGGTTGATTGAAATAATGTCATTTGACAGATACTAATGAAATAGGATAATATCAAATCGAAGACAGTCATATTGCTTTGCTTAAATGTATATGCCAAATATTTTTCTCACAAAAATTACTAATTTCACTTCTCTCTTATTATAAAAATGACTAATAACTGCAACTTCATTGAATAATTTAGTTTAATTCAGCAGATCAACTTAATTTAGATTAAATTTAACAAAAAACCATCTCAATGAACCCCTAATCATCCACTCTCAAATATTCCGTCCCTCAAGTGGTTAAAAATGCTGAATTCCAAAAGAATTTCGCAGTTGTTATCTGAGAGATGAAGTTAAAATGAGAATGTAAAAATCGTGCGGGTTTCAGCAAGTTGTATGGTGAAGAATTGAAGATGGTATGAGATTACTGATTGAACGAGGAGAGTAGCGTCAGAGAGTGACGTCACGGGTCTTGACCCCCCTTTATATGAACATTGTACAATATATACATATATACATACATACATGTATTTCTAAGCATCATATCTGCGGGTCATTCGTCGCCGCCGTCATCCTCTTCTTCACCCAAGAGGGGTGAAGGGCAGACAACGAGGAGAAGACCCGCAGCTGCCGCCCTGGCTGCCAACACAATAATATCTAATTAATTTATTAATGAGGTTAACTTGGCAGGATTGGACGGCAGACAGCGCGAGCCGCCAGCCATCGTGTTACTACTTTACTACCGTCTTGTGCTCCTTCTTACTCTTGTTGGAATGAATTAAGCTTAATCAGACCGAAAGTGTCGGGCGCGTGTTGAATCCACCCGCAGGGCCGCAAAACATTATTTCAGAGAATTGTGGGACCGTTGGATATGTTATTCCAAAATTTACCAAGATTTACTGCCTATTAGAATTTATATAAAGATAAGAGTTTAAAGTTTTATAGTAATAACAGGTTTGTGACAGATGAAGTGAAGTTGGGATGTTAGGTGAAGTTTGGCTGTTCTTACAATTTTTCAATTGATGAAAAACACCATTGAGGACATGCATTTAAAGCCTATATTTCGATGTTTTATTTTTTCTTTTTCTGATAGGAGAGGGGTTAAAACAAGTAGAAGTCTCGAAATCGCGCTTGGAAAGTTCTGACGAGCTTTCTGGCGAGAGCTTAGCCGCAGACAGCTGCCGCGGTCCCGGGAGAGATTCTTGCTGGTGGCTGACGAAAACGAACACTGACAGCCGCCCTTGTACCCATCATCGTCGATCCAACCACTTTCCCCGTTCTTCTCGTTCTCTCCATTTTGGGCACCCCTTAACCTCCTGCTCCTCTTCCACATATTAGAAGACACATAAATACCCTGATGAGGTCTTATCGCCCTTCGAATCAAGTGTATCACCTCTCTTAGTGCTTTGACAAATGTGATTAATGTTATGGGAAAAATTGGGTGAAATCAGATTGATGCAGTGGTAGATGTTTTAGAGAAGGTATTTAGAACATCTGTCACGAGATCCTTTAAACATTTACTCTCCCTTTCGAAAATTATTCAGCTTTATAAATATTATCTAAGATTTATTATACAAAAGAAAAACTCGCAGAAACTTATGAAAAATATTTACTTAGATTTGAAGTTCAGTTTTGCTCTAGATATGACTATGTGCAAAATTCCAAGATCTGGATATTATGTCCTTCCGCGGAAATTATTGTCATTTAATTGGTTGTACAATTCTTCTGAAGATACTTTGAGGTCATTCCGAAGTGCTTAATTTTAGCACTTGCTGTTGATGATGTTTTAATCAGATCTAGAGACGATAAAACATACTTTTACGATTTTTAGATGAAGGACTTTACCAGGATATTTTATCCAAATGTAAATCAATGATAGGCTTTATTTAAGAGTTTAGATGAGTTAAGAGTTTAGTTGAATTGACTTCATCCGATTAGGACACTTTTAGCTGATTAGATCAAGGAGCTAGCTGATTTGAATAACATCCGCCCCAGGAACTTTAGCTATGTATGACATAAAAATAAAACTGACCATCTTCAGATCAACTGACCAGCATAACATCACCTAATTACCTTCAAATATAAACTGTGCGATTTCGTTTGCTGTTTTGATCAGAAGCGATTTCAACACCCGTTTAGCATTCTTCCAAACAATTCAAGTTGTTCCAAATAATTCATCTTTCAACTTACAGACTGAAAAGCACCACTAAATTTACCTTGACTAGGGGTGGACTATGAGTCGGTGGACGATAGTGTCCTGAAGAAGGACTCGCTGGAGGCCCTGCGCCCCCGGGCGAGACGCTTCCACCTCCGGGGGTATGAATCCTGGACTCGTGACTGAACAACACTTTACCGATTTCCTCCGCCTTTAGCGGACCTTCCCAAATTTCTGATCACAGCCACAATCAAGTCCCAATGTTATAAACACTGATCTTCAAACCTAGTTTTTCACCTATCAGCTGATCACCTTAACTCCCTTATTCTTATCAATTACCAATATTACCACTCATCAAATATTTATTAAACGTCTTCCAAATGCTTTATGACCTTCTAATTCAGCTTCGAAACTTGACCTCAAAATTATGAAGCTCGGCAAAACTTCACGGAGGGATTAATTTTATATCACTTCAAAGAAAACCAGTAACCACCGTCATAGCACAGTCACTTTCAAAAATTCTTTTACATCAAAGGAACTATCTTATTATCTTTTTATTGCACAAGGATGAGTTGTTCAGTTGTAAGTTGATCACTTATCGTTGATCTTTAAGTAAACCGAGAGTCAATTTTGAGAACACCTCAAGGTTTTCGAAAACTTGTAACGTGTGAATTGAGCAAAATTTTCGTTGATTTTAATCGGATATTTGATGATGGGGTTCAGGGTTCACACGAGTGGGTTGAATGCGCCGGTAAGTCACCGCGATGACCGTGTCCGGCGTACCGAGGACAGTGAGTCGTACTCGAACCGATGGTGATCTGTGTCGCGGATTGCCGCTCTCGGAAGATGAAAACGTGCGCGATAGGCGGAACGCGCAGCCGTAGATAAGCCGCGGGGGTGGAGCCAGGCTCAGGTTACTCCGGGAACAGCGGGGGTGGCACCACGTGGTTTTATTGGGCAAATAACGCGTACGACAAACATCCCCTACTTCGGGGCTCTGAAGCGCGCCACGATGAGCGAGAGCGAGCGAGCTTGATAGTCTTCCTAGTGTAAATCGTGTTTACCCCTCATCTAGAGTGAATCCCTGCATATCAGCTCTAGCGGCGTTTCCTCTTTTGTTCCCGTTCTTCTTCTAGTTGTAGGAACTGTCTAGATTATCTTAAGATGGTTTATAATCATCCTAAGATGATTTATAACGCAGCACACTTTTTTCGGAATTCATCAGTTGACAATTTTCTTTTTTAAGTCAGATGAAAAAAACAACTTTGCATCAACTTCTTTTATTGCTGTTTGGGTACTGATTCTCCTCCCTTGTTCGCCTCCCAAATAATCCCTTGTTGAGAAAGGGGTAGCAGTGCAGTAAGTTTACAGTTGCAATAAAATTTTTTAGTCATGTATTCAGTCAATTCGAGAGTTTGAAAACTACTTCGGATGTGAATGTGATGGTCACGTATATGTACAGCAATGTATGTAGATCACAAATGTGGCGTGGTGTAATTCAGTCACCCTGTAACATGATTATCTTTCTAACTTAGTCTCTCGACGTCTTTCTCTCTCATGCTCATTGAAAATGCAGCTTTCCCTCTCCTGGGAGAGCGGCCTGGAAGAGCCAGAAGCATACGTACATGCGAATAAGCATGAATTTGTGTGAATGTATGTATCCTGAATCTACATTGCCACAGGCAGTTCGTGGTCAAATTTTGAGTCGCTACAGGCAAATTTAATGGAATCCTAACTCTACAAGAGCCGTTTGGACTGGCACTGAAGCAGCGCAACACAGCTGAATCTAAACCCAACATCCATTCTTGAATTCCAGTTTTTTGGTTCATTTTGAATTCATATCTAAACAACTCCCTCTCGAACTATTGATGCTTCTATTATTGGTTGTTTATTTATTATATCTATTATTTCTAATCGATCGGGGCCCGATCGAAAGTCGGGCTGCCAGATGTGGACTCGGTTGGGCTGTATGATTCATCCCTGATCTGGGTCTTCAAACTCTGGGCCCGGTCTGAGCCATGGCAAAATTTCTAAACACTTCCTTGAAATGATGATAATTTATACAAAAAAAGATCACATCCGTTTAGAGAAGTAGTTATTTTATGGAGATAAAAATGATTTTGTTTGCCTCATCCCTTTTATCATTCAATTTTAATAACTCAAATTATGCGGCAGCTGAGAATCTGCCGGCCGGAGTGTGCGTCAGCTATTATGAGCGTTGTATGTTATTCAATTTAGCGACCCAAGCATTGTAATTGATAGAAAGTACTTAATAAATTGAATGTAATGTGATGATGAAAAATGATAAGAAATTTTAAAATGATGCGTTGAAACAAAATGTATTTCTCATATCAAATATTATTTGTAGAAATTTTCAAACCTGGCACAGACCGGTTACGAAATACATGGTTCGACCGGAAGTCAGGTTTTCAGAACTGGGCCAGGTCGGGCCGTGTGTTTCATCCCCGGTAGGAAATCCCCGATCTGGACCCGATCAGGGCTAGATTCCAAGAATTTTTTCCTTATATTCTATCATTACTTTTTTTTTTATTATTAAAGGGGATGCGAAACTAATAAAGTTAGATAATCGATTCAGTGTCAATTTTCCCAAGTCCAAGTTATAATCTCCTAATTTGATTTGGAATCGGTGTCCAGTTGAGATCAATACGAAGAGTGCAAAAGTAAGAAGTCGACTTTTTGAGAGCGACGTCGAGTAACCTTGCAATCGCGGATAAAATTGAGAGAAGCCGACAGCTATCAATTTACGCCTAAGTGACAATCCCCGTGGATTATCGAATCTGATGCGCGGTAGTGTTTCCAACGCAAGTGCAACAAAAGTCCGACAAAAATCACAAGATGAAATGGAAAACTAGAAGATGCAATGGAATGCTAGAAAGAAATTGAAAAAGAAGATTGAAAGAAAAAGTTAAATAAAGAAACGTAAAAACGGAGATCTTTTGAAAAGTTTAAAAAACATCTCAAACGACCTGTGTGCTTGGAAATTCCGTGTAGAAATTTTGATGTGGCCCCGGTCGGGCCCAGATCGGGGAATCGAAATCAACAACTTTACTCTATATTTGTCGCTTGTGTCTGTCGTCGTATCCGATGCGCCACAGCCGACGCCTCCGTAGAATTCTGACGGCGTTACCGAGCGGCGAGGAGGTTGTTTAATAAAATAACCTTGTTATGCTGCTGTTGGGGGCTCGTCGGAAGGTGGATGGTGGTAGGAGGGTGGACTAATGTACCAGCAGCAAGGGATGGATACTATGGGTTGGCGGAGTGGGTGATATAAGGTAGAAAACTGGGTAGCCGGGGGTTAGAAGGGGGTGTTAGGGGTTGAAAAGAGGGGGTAGGTAGGCCAGGGGTACTAATACATAAAGTAGCTTAAAGTAGAAAATTGTGGAAGCGTCGTGATGCCTGGTGATTGCGTTACCTCCGGGCTTTGATTTAAAATGCAACGAGGGGCCACGGGACGGGGCGCGGGGTTGTGGGAGCCGACGAGGGTGGGTTCGAATAGGGGATCCTGGAAGAGCCATATTATACTCCTCCAACGAGCTCGCCTCGAGGATCAGGATGAGGGGGGCGAGTTGGGAGGAATCTCCGGAGGAGAAGAAATGAGAGAGAAAGGAAGGGAGGAGTACTCAGACGATGCTTTCACGTCGAACTCTTCTTGCTCAGGTTAAGGGGAAGTGAGGGGTGGGAGGTGGTGGCGGTAAGGGGTAAGAGGGTGCAAATTCTTTCACGGGCTTGGCAAAAGCAACTTCCTGCCAGACGCGCGGACTCCGCTGGCTCGACTATCTTCCTATCTTGCGATTCATGGTTTCAGTTTCGGTGAGGTAATGAGATCTCGCTTTGGGAATAAATTTCCTTAGTTGATCTTCAGTTTTGTCTCGTGTCTTCAAATGAAGTGGGAAACTATTGTGCGACTTGGAAACTCAAATTGGAATATGGAGATTGGTATTAGGAGAGATTCAAATGTTGTAATATTAGCGGAGAAGGATACATTCACTTTCTTGGTAATGTTTCTCATCTTAGGATGATTATCTTGAAAATGATTATCTTTTTTTTCTGTATGTGATGCTTTTGGAGCTAATGCTTCTGAGAAAGTGTGTTCTATTTAATGAGGGACTGACAGAGGAGTAATTTAACTGGACATGCCCTTTTATTAACGCCCACGAGATAGGCGGGCTTCAAGCTCCGCCTAGCAACCACGCCCCTTCTAAATACTCCCTAGAATCTAGATATTCCCTAGATTCCGTTGTTCTCACTAGACTCTACATCTTTTCCTATCTCTTTACATCCTTCAGTCTATCTTTTTCCAAAAAATTTGAATCCCTTCTGTCGCCATAATGTGGCAATATCTCCCAATCTGTAACTGATATTATAAATAGTTTTTTTTTTGGTTTTAGCTGCTCTGGAACCACTTGGGGAACTAAAGTTATAACGACATATGATTTCACTTGATGACTGGACCACTTTTAATTGATGTAAGTACTAATTTTTTAAAGTATAACTCTCCCAAGATTTGTTTAACATTATTAATTACTCTTAATTTAAAGTCAAACTTTATTCAAGTAATCAAAGAGCCCCACTACATTTTCCGACATATGAATGCGAAAAATTTCATAAACCGACTCAATTAATTTGACGAATCAACTCGAGAGAGCTGAAATTAGTGAGACACCTGGGATTAAGAGTAATCTGGCTTATTTCATTCGTTGAGAGGGGTTGACTGAGGAGACGTGTAGGGAAAAGCGGATAGGATGTCGAGAGGGGAACAAACGATGTGACAATTTGTAAGTTAGTGTCGTTTCACGATGGTTTCAGGACTCGAATCTCACAAGTTCCCATCTCCTCTCACCTTTCTCGTTTCTCGTGGTTCCTCGTATCCTTGAGGATAGAAGGAAGGATACTGGGTACGGTATTTGATAGGAGGGTTCTTGTACGAATCTAGACTGACAGCGAACCTACGGGACTTGCTCGGAAAAGATCCTTTCTTAGGTCATTTTTTACCCTCGGGATCCTGTCACAGTTGAAGCCAGTCTCTGTTCCTCCTTTCTTTTTTCTTCCTTCGCTCGACGCTTTAACAAACTAGATTCATCAAATTTGACGCTCTAAGCCAGCCAACCCTCTTCGAGGTCGCTTGATTTTTCCAATCGGGATTTTTTCAGGAAATTGATATTTTAAGGGAAAAAAGGGCAGCTTTAAAAATACAGATTATTCTGATTAAAATTTCTTGAAACTAGTGAAAATTTAGTTTTTGTTATACCCTGGCGAAAGTTTCGGATTGTTTAATTATCCCGAACAAATCCAAAATTTTCCGAATTCTTCATTCTGGAATTTGTATCCGAACCAAATGGTTTCATTTCGATCTAATGAATGAATTTCAATCCGAAACTTTCGCCAGGGACAATTAGGTTGCAAATCTCACTTGTGGATTTCTGAATGTGATGAAAAAATGTTCTTTTTGTATTAAGGTTTGTCTTATCAAATACTCTCCTATATTGGAATAAAAATATGAAAATAAATTTCATAAAGTCTCTATTTTGACGGGAGATCCCGTGTTAAATCATCTGTCGCCCACGAGTTACTTCCAGGGTGGCTTCGGTGGCAACCTTAAGTCCCCAGCTGTCTGTCTGCTGTCACTCAGAACGCCATATTACGCCCGACCCAAGGTGGCTTTCTCTTCCATAAAATGGAGTGTTTACGTCTAATCATATTTTGAGGTTCCAATTTATTAAAAAGATTGTCAACTTTGACAGAATCGCGAATATAAAATTCAAATTTATTTATCATTTCTCTATTAAAAACGAGTTAATTAAATTTCATCGCATTTTAATGTATCCCGAAGTTTTTATATACTTTTTAAAATTAATTTTCGAAAATTAAATTTAGAGTGATAAATTCAAGGTGGAATTAAAAGCTCGGAATGAAAATTAGATCCTATTAAAGATTGACCTCGAAATTGAAGTATATTGGTGGAGCTAAAATAAGAGAATCACGTAAAAATCCTGCAAACTTTTCTACGTTCGGAACAAGAAGGATAATGAAGTTAAACTGGAATCCAGATCGGATGAGAAAATGAGGGAATCGACAGAACTTCATTAATCTGCTTCTGAATTCGGGTTGAACGGATCTAATTACTTATATAACACGCTATTCGAATTCCAGACAATTTTTTTCTACCAAAAAAAAAATTGTGAAAATGAAAAAAATTCATATGAGAAAAAATTACATATTTAATACAAATTAATTTACTATTCTTTGACTTTCTTTATTTTTTTTTTATGTAAGTGGCTCGATTGATCTGAATTCCCAATAAAGTGGCAAATAATATACATATTCTTCCCTATATGGGGTGGGTTAGGAGAATTCTTTGAAAAACTACTTTGTAAATTGGGGATGGGGGAGATCGGTTCGAAAGCGAGTGAGCGGCCGAATGAATAATAAATATGGTTATCGTTTAGTTGATATTTTGAGGGGTAGGTGAAACCGGAACGGGGGTGAAGGAGGGTGAGATCAAAGCCTTCTGTATCCGAGGGCAGGCGAGACTCTCTCACTCCATTTCTATTCTTCGTCGTGTCAAATAAAGTGTTTGCATTTGTGATTCGACTGTCGTTTTCGCATCCTTCAATAAATTGCGTGAAAAGCTTTGCATTAACGTCCATTTTCTAAAAACACTGATTTCTTTATCTTTTCGATGAAATAATTCGAAGGAAAATATGAAACCTGTCGGTTTGAAATCCACTCGATTCGTTCACCCCCGAAGTAAAATAATAATCCACTTACACCCCTCCCACCCCGTCTTCAGTACATTTTACTCAATTTAGGAACTTCTTGCTCGAAAAATGGAATGGTGTGCCGTGGCCTTGGGCGACTTTTGGGTATTGTCTCTCGTATCTCGTCTCTCGTCAGAACTAGTTACCGAGTTAGCTGATTGGACGCCTGGAGGGAGCCGGCGAGTAATGGGCACGCCGCGGATCGGGTAATGTTATAATAGAATAGCGATGTTAGTAATAGCATCGTGGTATATGAGCGAGCGAGTGAAGCAATTTGCATCGCATTGTGTACTCGTTACTGTTCCATCTGTCTCGTACGTGCATCTATTCGTATATATACGAATCTATTCGTACGTGTACGGTTTCAAGCGAAACCACCGGCACCGGCACCCGTGTTCCGACAATCAACGCGCCCTGGGAGCCACCCGTTGGAAACCGGGGAAACCCCTGACTCGATTATCGTTTCTGGCGTCGTTATCGTTATTAGTCGCTCCATCGCCTCCACCAAAACCGCAACCAACCAGACACAGCCGATCTTCGATTGCGACCCGCCGAATCGAAATGTCCAAAACCATTGACGTTCGAATAATGCCTATACAGAGAGATTTACTCCCTTTCGCAATTCCAGAGAGTATAATAAGATTACACGCCCTGTCAACGATTTAACGAAACACATTTGTGATTTAGTAGTGTTTCTTTGGCTTCTGTTTAGATGGAAAATCGGAGATTGGTACTAGAAATTTTCTGCTCATTAGGCAAAGATTAGTTTCAAAATATTATATTTATATTTTGCAAATTTTGATGATAATATTTTAAGGAATTCAGAAGATTGATGGAATATCAAAAGAAAATAATAATACTGATATTTAAAATTCCCGAAATTGGAAAATTATTGGAATTTTAAATTACCGACATTCTAAAATAACCAAAATTTAAAATACCCGAGGTTATTCCGGAAATTCGAAATTCCCGAAAAATAAAAATTTTCGAAACAGAAAATTCCCGAAAGAAAATAATAATATCGAAATTCTAAATTTCCGAAAACGAAAGTTATCGAAATTTTAAATTCCCGACATTCTAAAATAACCAAAATTTAAAATACCCGAGGTTAAATATTCCGAAACAGAAAATTCCCGAAAGAAAATAATAATACTGATATTTAAAATTCCCGAAATTGAAAGTTATTGAAATTTGAAATTCCCGACCTTTTAAAATAACCGAAATTTAAAATTCCCGAGGTTAAATATTTCGATGATTTCGATTAAATTTCAGTGCTCATTTTTCAAATGGACCAGACATTAGTACAACTTTCGAATTTTTGAAAAAAGATTTACAGAGACATCTGTGTTTATTTTGATATCGGCGCATAATCGGTATTACGACTGCCTCTCTTACCAACAGACGAGAATTCTGAATTTTGAAGATTTCTAAAACTGTTAAAACCATCCTTTTTTACTCGGTAAACGTGATTTCAACTTTTGCAATATTTAAAGTCTATTTTTCATTTGTAAACAAAATGCTGTATAATTTATACTACAGTTTCCTACTGTACCGGTCGAGGGTAGCAATACTTTCAAAGGGATATTGACAGAGTTCGCATTTTCTTTTTAAAATTGTAAAAAAAAAGTATCTTATATACTTAAATTTAATTTTGCAGAACTATACTAATAATTATAACTTTCAGATTAAATATAATTTTTAAATATTTATTATATTTGATCAATTTTAACGCTTTATAATTCAGAATTACTTTCTTTGTCCCATTTAGATTATTATATATAATATACAAAAATAAACATAATAGTGTATTTATAAAATATATAATTTCTGAAATTTGTCTTCCATTTGAAAAAGAATTGTCAAAAACTCAAGCATTCAAATTTAAAATTTCAAATCATCATATTGGTAGCCCTGGCTACTCGTGACGCCGCCACTTGGTACTTCTCCGCACTACAAGTTCCCCGTTTTTCTCTTTTCCGTGGCGGAAACTTCATCCCGCCATGGGGTTTTCGCGAGAAACCACTGGTGCACACTGGTGCTCGTGGCCGCTCTGATGTTCGTCGTGAGTTCGGATAAGATTCAACTCCAGGGTGACGGTGTCGTCCCTGGTCCCTGTAGTTTTCAATCAATTTTCTCTCGCAATCGATCATTTTTTAAATCAACTCCATAACTTCTAATCGTATCCGACGGCCTGGTGAATGGACCGCGGCGAGTGCGAATGTGATATGCGCGTGTGCTTTGCCCCCTTTTGCTTTTCGTCGACGCAGCTCGCCGACGAGGAGGACGCTTCACAGGCGAGACCGGCCGAGACCGGCACTGAGCAAGGTGGTACCCATCCTGGGACCACGGCACCTTTGATCCTGGCACCCCACCAACAACAAACTGTCGCTGCCATGGGCACCCTCCAGGAGCTTCTGCGCGTCAAGGACGAGCGGATTGCCGACCTAGAGGAGCAGCTGCGACGGCGCGATTCCGAGATCCAGGAACTGCGCAGCCACCTTGACAAGTTTCTCAGTGTTTTGCCATTTAAATCGCCTCTCACGCCGACGAAACCCCGCCCCAGGAAGCAAAGGGCGCAAGGCATCTCCGCGGAACCGCCTCTCCAGGTTCTCGCGCCCCTGGAGGTTGTTGACAAGAGCGACAGGTTGGTGCCACGTGACTTTTTAACTCCCTTTTGATTTAAGTGTTCGCATAACTTGCGAGTGGAGAGCCGTGTTATTTTTAGAAGAAATTTTGCTGTGTTTGTTGTTTCTCACTTTTTCTTTCTTCCAATTGAAATATGACGATTGTAATTGTGGATTTTGTTAGCATTGTTGTGGATCGATTTTTTATGAAAGGGAAAAGAGTGCTAGAGTTGTTATTGTTGTCAAGGAAATTAAAAGAGTTGACTGAAAGGCTTTGAAGTTGGGGAAAAGTGGGAAGTTAGGTTAGGTAGATTGCAGCTGATTTTCCACGTGACTGTCACTTGCTGTCATTATGAAATACTCCGAAAAACAAGGTTAGGTAGAAAGCGGTTCAAATCCAGGCAATTAATTTTATTTAATTGTATTCTTTGTAATAATTTTCGACGGTTTCAGTCCATCAGTCTCTTGAGATTTCATTTGCTACGCATATTTTTAGTTTTGTGATTGTTTTTGTATCGTCGAATGACAGATGAAGTTTGAAAAGTGATGTTTCTGTAGTTTATTGTTTGATAGTCAAACTTTGGCACAAATGCAGTTTTTAGAAAGAAATTTTGTTCTCGTGTACGTGTTAAATTCCAGACTCAAGCCTAAATGAAAATTACAATTAAAAATTAAACTGTATATTTATAAATATACAGTATAAATATATAAATAAATAAATATATATATATCAGTGTACTTTATATATATTCTAAATATACACTGTACTAAGTGCACAGTGTACTTGTACTTCTAAATTTAAAGCCGTATCTCAAAACACGTGTGCTCTGATTTGTGTGTATTCAAAAAATCCCAAGTCATTCAAAGAATTACGGAAAGTTACTGGATACCAAAATTGAAGTATAAAAGAATGTAAAAAAGAAAAGGAAACAAATGCGAGATTTCATCAATTCTACAAGTTGCAAATATCCAGAGATAACAATATTAAACATGAACGCATTATAATGTAAATTTACCAAGCTTTATCACTGTGATAAATTTAATTTTCATGTTCTGGAAATTATACAAAAAGAAAAAAGTCCCGGAGTATCTTAATTGTGACTGTCACTTCTGAAATCTCGTACTGAAATCTCGTTTTTAATTTTATTTATAGTACTGTTAGGATAACTCGGAAAAATGAAATAGTTTTCTCTCACTGAAATCGTCATTGGGTTGTGTCGCGAGAAACGTGGCCTTTGACGGATATATTTTTAGAATAGATCTTTCTGAAAGGCTATAATAGTGAGCCATGATACACTCGCCTCTCGAACACGTGCTTTTTGTTTCTCAGGCAAGGTAGGGGTCACGAGGTACTGACTACTGATTACGATTCTCTATAAGCACATCACTTCTTTTTAAATAATTATCAACCAGTAGACAATTGGGTTTCTATTTCTGCTCAATGCATTTGCAATTAACTGTAAATATTTCTTTTAGTATCGACTGTTATTTACTGATCGCTTCTTCATTGAGGAGGCTTTGTAGTGATAACAATTTCAAAAAGTTAAAAATAGGTACATTCAATGTAAAAAGCTAAATTAAAAGACATTTATAATTCAACATGCTGAATTAAATATAAATTTAATGGAAGCATTAAAATCCCATTTGTGAAAAGTGAGACTGAATTATTCAATTCTGTAACCACATCGTTAATTTAATATACGCTTTGAAGTAATTAATTAATGAAATAATTCATTAGCGATGGAATTATAAATAAAACATAGAATTCATTAGTTGCTATTAATAAAGTGTAAATATTGGATTGGGTTAGTGGAGAAGGATATGATATATTCAGGGAGAGTCAGAGCTCAAAATAAATATCCACATTCTCAAATGGGTTGTCCTTTCCTCATTGACCTCAGGTTTTTTGTGACCCAGCCAGGCAAGTTTGTCTGAATGCCGACAAGTGACAAGAAAAAGAAATAGAAATAAAAAAAATATGTCGAATAAAATGAGTCGACAGTGAGACGAAGGGGAAAAACACTGTGGGGAACGAAACAAGTTCCTTGGCATTTGAACTGCCGCTCTAATTAATCGCTATTTGTAATGACGAATATCAAACAAAATTCAGAAAGACAAATATTATATATAATGTCATTTTGTTTGCAATTTCTTTTAAATTGAACTTTATATTCCTTAAAAAATTAAAAATTCAAATTTTAAGTCAAATAACGCGAGATACGAAAAAGAGTTAGGCGTTAGCTCGTAAAGCGCCGCGAAGCACGCAACACCAAGCGCGAAGCGCGAGATTTAATAAAAATGTGCCCACGCAGCCACAGATTTTTTTTATTACACAATATACAATCAAAATTGCACTTCCAAGAATATCTCGGATTTTTATTGCTGATTGACTCTCCTGATATCACTTGACATTTTCCTATACCTTGATTTAATCGGATAAAAGCTAACTTTCACTTAATATCTCTCGTCTGTTTTCAAGAATGCTTATTTTTCTATAGAAAGTTGCAGACTTCAAATAAATCATGCAATCTTAATGACTAAATTATCATGAAGATATTTAATGTAACTTCATTTTCTAAATTAGGCAGGTTCTAGAATTAGGCAGAAAATTTTAAATTGAAAATCTTATTGAAAAATAATAATTTATTATTAAAATACTTCCAGGATTAAGATTTATGTTTAATGAAAAATTTAATTAGTAATTATTTCTGAATTATGTAATTTAATCTGGTCTACTAAATCCAATTAAGTAAGTTCAAGGGAAAGTCTATTTCAATTCTGAATTACATTATTTTGGCACAAACGGATTCCTCTAATTAAAATAGATCTTTTCTCCTCAGGCTTCTATTTTAAGATTCCTCTTATTTGCAGCTTTATTTAAGCTGAATTATATTCCAGACAAATTAATTATGATTATTCAATAATAAAAGTATTTTTATTTTCAAAATTGAAAAATTTAAATTTATTAAAGTTATTATGACTCTTGTACGAAAAAATAATGAAAAGTTATGTAAGAATTATTCATGAAAATATATCTTCATCTTTATTGAAAACACTGATTTATAAATGTGTATTTTGCTAATTGGAAACTTTCATTATAAAAATTTTCCTTATAAGAAAATTTTTATTGTGAATGTACGTGTAATATTCATTGTAAATATAAACTAGCTTTTATAGTTTTCTTGAATCTGCGCAAATTATTGTTACTAAAAATAAGAAAAAGTTTTTTTAAATTAATACATTAATGCAAAAAAAAAATAAGTTAAGAGGGGAAATGATCTAAATTTGAAAACCAGTAAATCTATTCTCAAAAAATAAATATTATTAGAGGCAAGAAAATAAAAAGCTATAATAAAATTTGCATAAACACATTGTGTAGTAGAATTTTCAGGAAATGGAGTTAATTTATATATAATTATAATATGTACTTCGAAGGTCTCGACCTTCAATATTCAAACAACTTTTGTTGTCGATTGAAGAATAATTCTGTTCTTTTCAAGACAAAAATAGTTTTTGGTCTAATTCAAGGTTCCCAAAATCACATCGTCATCCGAATTAAATATTACAAAACAAACGCTTTTCAAACGAAACACGACTCTTCAGTAGAGAAGTTTTAACTTAAGCTTCGTTAATCTTCATCCTGAATTTAACTTGCACAAGCATTGACATAAAAAACATGAATTTTTCTAAATCTTTACTATACACTTTTCTTTTTATTTCATTATTTTATTATTTTTTTATTTTGTTTCATACGTTATATAAATTCTCTGTTATTCATATGTAACTCTAAAATCATGAAATTTAAATATAAGAATATGGTAAAACTTTTCAGAACGTCATACTCTCTTATATTTAAAAAACATGTTTAATTAAAGATGAATTGAAACTTGTTAGTGGTATTTATAGCAAGTGGTATTTATAGCACTTGAATCCACATATCTGCAGAAATTGAACAAATCCTATACATTGCTTGTTAAATTCGTAGAGTGATGATTTATGAAAATAAAAAGAGGACAAAAATACTTTGAAAAAAAGAATTCTTTTTTAAGAAATGACCGTGTTGTACGTATGCACTGCCATTTATACGTCGAGGCACGTATGAATTCGCACAATGCATTGGGATGTGTGCATTAATACGTACGAGGATCTTCGAAGGGATTTACATTCCGCACTCATAGGCGGGTGCTCATTGCCGACCGAATAACATGACTCTTTCGATGATCACTGTACATATCTATCTTGGCACGTATATGTATTATAGTTTGTTGATATATATATAGGGAGCATTCTGTGTCAAACAAGCCACTTTAGATTTTAGAATCGGAAAAGTTCGCTCGATATATGATCAAAAGTTGATCATTTTCATTCAGAGTTTTAAGCTCCCGAGAATTTTTAGCCTGATCAGGATTATCAATTGTCATCAAGATATTATAATCTTTGGATCGTAATAGAAAATCAGGAGAAATCATGAAATTTCTGGAACAATTTGGAAATGTTCATATGTTCATCTTTGTTTTGACAAAAGAGTTTTTCCAAAGTTCTATTATAATAATTGATAATTTAATATTTTGGAGAAATTTGCTGAATTCTAGCAGCATGGAAAGTTAGATACTTTTCTTTTTATTCTTAGATATAGTTGACAACAGTTGACAACGCGTCGATTGACGTCAACGCGTTACTGCATCAGAGATCGCTTTCATTAAATCAGGCTATGCACTCTAGTATTTGAGAGGATGCAATGAGATGGTCAAAGGCCGCTGTGCAATGGCCTGCGTAAACTGTAAAGATCCAGGGGTCTGCGTCTCCAAAGGGGATCGACCGATTACGAACAGATTTACTGAGAGAAATAATTTAGCCGATTCATTGTTGAGCCGTTCTTCTCAATACAACTAACACTCAGGAATGCACAGTAGCGAGTGAAAACCCCTGACAATAAGTGGAACATTACTTCACGTCTCAATAAAATCTATTTTTAGATCTTTAAATCTAGATTTTTATGTATCTTTGAGATTTTTATCAACCTTTGCAGCTTTAACGAAATTCACTGGACAAATTATTCATTACTGAATTTATTGGATTTATTTAAATACGAGGTGGCGCGCGAATTTCGTTCTAAAAATAGGTGTCATAAAAATGCTAAAAGGTGTGGACAGTTTGAGTAGAAAATCTAAAGATAAACAATTTATTTGCATAAATGCAAATCCTTTTCCAATATTATTTCACACTAAAAGTTACTGCGAATGAAATTAATTTTCATCTTGAGAAAATCAAGAGTCCCTGATAACAAACAACAATTTTATCTAACCCAAATATTAACTTATTTGCAAAACAAATATTGTTTTACGTTTACATACTTTTTAAACACACGTCAGTTTTATAATTATCATTTAGAATAGTGTGAAAGTATCTGCAAGTTTATTGATTCTATTGAATATAAACTTAAGTTCTTATTAAACGATTTTCTTGTCTTAATAAATTTTTTCGCCAAGAAATTTCACACGAATTTCTGTTCTTGTTAGTACAAAGCGGCACTAACTTTTAAATTTAAACTCAACTATCCTTGGCACTTTGAAAGTCATCGTAAAACCAAGTATATTGAAGTTTACTGCACAATGTAAAAAACTTTGAAAGCAAAGATACGACGCTACTTTCCCGTATAAAACTCATGAAAATACAGTACAAAGTAATGTATCTACAAGAGGTGCGGATCTTCGCGAAGGTCAGTGATTTATGTCGAATCTGGAATTTTGCGAACGCCAATTATTCGAGGTCAGCGTCTGAGATTAACGGATCGACCCACATCGTTTTTTGTATTCAGCAGAACGCGAGGAATTTAGAATATATGCCAAGCAATGATGACTTCAATTCAGAAAATGATTGTTTCCCAAAACAAAGAACTGAACGTGGATTAACGTATCAACAAACTGATTTCCTGTAGGTCAGGGTTTATTAAATATAAAAAATCCGCTTCGGATTCAGAAAAATATTTAATTTTATTATTTAAGAGATGCAAAGTTTGATGTTAAATTAATTTCCATGATTTTGGCAATTCAGAAGTTTAATTTAAAAATTCCGTACAAACTCGTACGGAATTTTTTAAACTGAAGGTGTTTTCTTTATACATATAGATTTAATAGAGTTGGTTCTGAGGCAAGATATGTTAATTTTCAAGCTAAAAGATAATCTGAAAATTATATAAGGTAAATAAAACAGAACGAGCGCAACTTTATTTGCATATTTATTTTTCTGGAGGACAGATTAGAATTTCTTGTGATGAGGATGCGAAAATGAGAGAAATAATCTGGTAATCTTATATCGGTTCTGAAAAAAAGATTTTTTTAAAATTGTGAGGAGCAGCATTACATACACAAAATCAATGTATCAAAAACTAAAGTGTCCATATTTCACTGTCGCCAGAGAGAACTAGAACTAGAGAGGCTACTATTTATTTACAACATTAGCGAGGCGCGACGACGAGTAGTGCGAATTGTAAAATTGGAAATGCACTTCCGACGACTAGACTTTGCAGCCACTAGTCTTCGATGATATAGAGTTGCATGTAATTTGGTTATTTCTGTCGCTACCCTAAAGGCTTGGACGAACTGTCCTTTTCTTTGACTGACACTCGTGGGTGTGTCTGACATGATCTTTCACGATTTCAATTAATGTCCTAAAATCTCGATCTATCGCGAACTATCAATCGACCCATTTCCTCACGGTGACAAAGACCACACCCCTGTCCCAACTTTTATTATTATTCAGACATAATTTTATTATTCTTCAGACATTTTATTATTCTTCCAATATAATTTATATATTGCAAGCAAATTAATATTATGATGATGCTCAGATCAGAACGATCGATTGCAGCTAAAAAATTATGATATCCAAATGAAAATTTCGTGAATCGGGATGGCTCCTGATTGAAGGCAATAATAATTGTGACCTCGAGGAGAAAGTTATTACAAAAATAGAGACACTGATGACATAAACACCTGCCGGGGTGTCGTAGCGCCGTCGAAAATCGTAGACCGGTCACATGTCATACATTTCTTACACTCATACATACACATTTTCACATATGCTCATATGCATAATATATACTACAAACACTCGTTCTTCAAGTCTCCTATCACTATTCAGACTCCAAAACCCGTTCCTACGGATCTTTAATGGCCTCGTTTGCCGTGTACAGAATACTGTATAAGTATAATCACTAGTCGCGTTGGAATATCATTACTAAAGACGATTATCGAGCTGGGGACGTTTTCATCCTATTAACATTCGGACTAATGATCCCAAGTGCCGGTCAAATGATTTCGTACGAAAAATGATCTTTTTTCGTAAATTATACACTCACTTGACTCGGGAGATTCTTGACATTGATATAATAGAGATTCAAGTCAATTTTGTAAAGAAGAGTTCTGGAAATTGGAAGGCATCGGAAAGAATGAATTGTATTAATCGCGAAAGAACCAGGATTTTAGAATTTAATATCTGCGAAATGATCATGATGAAAATGCCTATAATACATGCAATCCATTCTCAGAAATAAATTGCCACACCTGGTGGTTGATGGTAGAATTATATACTATAAAAAGGCCTGCATGAATCATCAAAAATAAAACGCAGAAGATTTTCATTAAAGGTTGAATCATAATAACTTGCTATTATTTATTGACATAGAAAAATATATAAAATTATTTAATATCGACAGTTATATATTCATAGTTGACTGAAAGAAAACATTTAAATGACATATATTTGTAGAATATTTTTTATCTCTCAAGCGACAAGTTGTATCAGAAGGTTACATACATTTTTATCAAGAGCTAAAAATATTTTTTATCACATCGAGGAAAAACTATTTTTATTTTCATCTTAAACATTTGGCGTCTATTTTTAGGTTTCCAATCTGTCAAGAGTGACACCTTTTTTTTTCGAGCAATTTAATCAATTTATTGCAGTGTGATAATTCCGTGGAATCATTCAATCATTACTTAGAAGGTGATTCGCGTGACAGTTAACATATTATCTATGTAGTGAATTCCACGATTAAAAGAGGAACGTGGAACTAGTTCATTAGGAACTGTCACGAGGATTGTTTTTCACCGACGTATTGTTTACAACGCTCTGTAAATGTGCTGCGGTGTGCGACATTATCACTTGCCAGATATAGTATGTCGATAATTGCTTCATTCGTGGATACTTTATCTGGAAAAGGAAAATCAGGTGGCACAGTGCTTAATAGATTCTCAAATGTATGAATAGAAATCGAGTGAATTAATAAGATAATAAAACTGCATTTTTATTGTGGAAAAACCAGATGTATTAATTGAAAATTTATTTTATTTACTTTTTTTTTTTAGTTTTTTAATGTCAATTTTCCAGTAGTAGTATTTCCGTCGACCTTCAATTATGCTAACTACGCTAAACGAAATTCGACGGAAAAGTTACACGGATTAAGCAATAGCTCTATGAAAACATTTCACTTTTTTTTGCTGTTTGGCGTTAAATATTTATTTATTTAGTTATTTAAATTACTTTTATTTTTGAATGTTTATTTATTTATCTTTATCACGCTTTATTTTGCTGGAAATTCTAGGTATTGTAAGGTGGTAACAGGTAGCTCGTGGATTGCAAAGGAAGCGATTATGTCCCTGTTTTTAAAACAAGAGATATTCAAACGACACTATCATAACGCGGGCGATTTAAATTCCGTCGCACGACCTTGTGTATATGCTTTCTAGAAGATAATAAAACGAGGGATAGGATGCAGTGTGATAATTTTAAATCTCGCGATAAGCTTGCGAGAAATCGTTGCAAGAGAAGCGTGCGAACGTGAACTGGCGTCACAAGTTAATAACTCTACCTTTTTTTTCATTCTTCATCTATTTTTCAATCAATACGGCATTAGAAATTCGAAATTATTTTATTTCTTATCAATCCTACGGTTTTAAAGATTAAATACGTATACTCAGTTACAATAATTAATTAAATTATTATTACTTTAGCAGAACAAAAGATACTCAGATTTGATTCTAGACTTTAGAAAGGAATTATTGTTTCAAGCCGAATAAATGCGATCAATCCGAATAAATCCGAATTTATTTGGAATCATTCGGATTGGAAACTGGATTGACCGGATTCATTAGGATTGAAAGTTCATATTGATTTGGATTGAATAGAATCATTCGGATAAAAAATTCGGATTAATTGTGAATGGTCCGCAGATTAATTTGGATAGATCGGATTCATTGTAGGATTGACTGGAATCATTCGGATTAAAAGTTCGGATTAATTCTGATTAATTTGGATTGACCGGATTCATTGTGATTAAAAGTTCGAATTGAATTTGAATGGTCCTCGGATTAACTCAGATTGAAAACTTTCTTCGGATTAGATTGAAATAAAACTGTTATGTTTGGATAAAAATTGCTCAATGCTTCGGAAAAGTTCGGATTTGTTCGGAATAAATTTCAATCCGAAATTTTGGCAAGAGATACCAACATCTTTCTTTCCCATCTGGCCTATTGGTTGCCCTCGCATCGTTCTAAATAAATTGGTACATACTTCATTCTTTCTTCTCCCTGCTTAATATAAAGATGAGCCCTTGACTACTTCTCACTATTCTTTCGACGCTACAATGGCATCGAAATGCTAATGCTAATAGCGTATCATCATTTCAATAGATTTTTTGCCGGATATATGTCATGAGAATTGACTTGCGAAATCGCGCATTATCATCGATCACAAACCGCCTACAATAATAAATTCATATCTCAATATATAAATAGCAAATCATAGTCGTTTTATGCTATTTTTTTTTATTTCCTGCAATTTATCGCTGAGAATGCTAATTCAAGTCAGAAATAAATCTCTTCTTCATACATTCATGGGTGAAAAACCCTGTTCATAATTAATTATGCTAATTATTTTTACTATGTGATAACTGAATTAATTATGCAGTTGCATCTTGCAAATTATCTTTATTCTACATAGAAAAAGGTGTATTCGTGTCTCTTTCAATTATCTTCAGCTTATCATTGTAATCATTTTAATTATTTTAATAATTAAACACATAAGAATTTCTTATTATTTATTTTTTATTAATTAATTTATTCTTGACGATTTTTAATCATTTCTTTTTGAGTCCCATTATTGTGATTTTAGGCCCATTATTGTGAATTTATTCTCAACTTCGGACATTATTCACGAGTTCGTTGCCCTCGAGTATATTTGTTATTGAAACCCCTTGGCAAATTGTTGGTCTACTTTTTTTGGGGCCTTATATTGATTACCTTACCTTTGAGGAAAAAGTTGGAATGAAAAATGGATATAAAAAACAAGTAGAATCTCTATTCCGACTCGAGTCTTTCTTGCCGACCACGCGGAATTCGAGATGGGCCTGAAATAGCTCTCGTCACGGCCTGTGACGACATTGCGGTGAGCCTGACTTGAGTGGGCCCCGAGTTTGTACCGCCTCTCATTCTTTCGACCGATTTGCGTATGTACACAAATACACGCGTCTGTCATACATTATTTGCATGCATCATAAATTTGTATGTACACGTGCGTACTCTTCACTCGTCTCAGAGTCAAAAGGGCCCAAAACCAACTCGGAAGCCTGTGTGGACCCAAAAAAATTATTATCCACTAATAAAACCCATTAGTGAATTTTAATAATTCAAATATTGGATCTTTGGATCTCATCATAAAATTTGACATTTTTAGGACCCCAAAGGTTAATGTAGAAAATAGCTTTATTAATATAGCCTCAATAAATTGGCTTTTTCCGTTTTTTTTTGTTCTAAATTAAATTCTGTTCCTCTTTTCTACTTCCCAAAAAACTTTACCCAGAATTCCTCTCAAAATGGGACTTATTACCAGATTACAATACGAAAGACTGAAAGGGTCTTAATATTATCTGGGCCTGAGGCTCTCAACTCTCTTTATCCCCCAAAAAGAGCTTTAAATAAATTACGCCCTTCTTTGAAAAGTATATATTGTAACTTAGGTCCCAATGTCTGTGACTTGAATCGAACTGGAAACTCGTCCCGCTGCACTCTCGGTGGTGTTGAAACCAGTCGTGTGACGTCACGTATAATTAGTTCTTTGATTCTCTCTCCTCCTATTCCACCCTCTCTCCCCCCACCATTTCTACTTGTGCTTATCTCGATGCGACTAAAAATAGTTCCTGTCACGGCCACTGGCGACATTTTAAAAAGTTTAAAACCTCACTGGCACCGTCGACAAGCAAGTTGATGTCTCTTTCTTTCTTTTGAATTATGTTTATTTATCTTTATCTCTCTCTCACACACACACACACACACACAACATTTGTTGGGTGCGTTACCCCCACTTTCGGTGAGGTTGAGAGGAGGGATATATTATATTCCGCGAGCTGCCTTTCTAACCTTTCTAATGATCTAGATCGACAAGTGGCGCCTTCTCTAAGACGAACCACTCAGGCTTGTCGACATTTCTCACCTGCAGAATCTCTAGAAAACCACCTGTTGATTTACCTCTGTCGGTACAAACGAAATTTGTACAATATTAAATTATTTATTAATTTTAGTAAATAATTTAATTAACTTTCTGAATACCTGGATGGGTTTTACTTAATTTTTGTCATTTTTGGAATTTATAAAACCATTTTTAGTTTTATGTAACAAATCTAATCAAATTTTTATTCTTTGTTTTAGGTATGTTCAAATAAGTTACCCCTTTACTTCAACTTTTGATCTGGATCATATTCAAGTGAGTACGTTGTCTGAAAAATCAAAGCTTTCCTATTGCATGAGAGTGGGGGGCGATTATGTAACTTTTCACTTCCACTTTCACATCCCTCCAGCTCGTTTGGATCTCACCTCCACATCATCCCTCAAACCAAAAATTTTTGGTGAAGGTGGGACGAGTTCCAAAAACACTTGGGGGGGATAAAATTGTTTGGGGTGTTTTTTAGCATTGCAAATAATTATTATCAGCAAAAAAATGTTGGCCCAACGAATTA